>CAOLHI010002574.1:0-244188 GCA_948474755.1 Ctenosaura bakeri
AGAGTACAAAAATTAAAAAAAAAAAAGTTACTCCAAAACCCACAAACTGGTATCTTCCTCCCTTTAATCCAGGTGACAAATAATTTAAAATCTAATGGATGGGAATCAAGAATCTTGCTTATTCACATCCTTGGAGGGCAGCTCATATGAAGAGTGGATCTCTTCATCTACCTTTGATTATTCATTGTGTATGTACAGTAAGTAACTAAGGCCAATAGATATCTATGTTCATACTGTACAGCAGGGCTTTCCAAATGGTGTGTCATAACATGTAAGTATGTCGCCTGAAGTCTGTAGCTATGTCACCTCCCCAGGCTGAGAAAGACCCCCCCCAACCTCTCCCGCTGCTGCCACTGCAGCAGCAGCCAGGATCAGGTAGGAGGGCTGCCTTTCCCACTACTGTTGCCCTCACCAGGGTCTTTCCTGTGTGAGAGCAACAGAAGTGAGCCAGAAACAGGTAGGGGGGCTGCCTTTCCTGCTGCTGCCGCCCTCACTGGGGTCTTTCCTTGGTGACGGCGTCTTTCCTTGGGGTCTTTCCTTGGCGAGGGCGACAGCAGCAAGCCAGGATGAGGAAGGGAGGCTGCCTTTCCCACTGCTGCTGCCCTCACTGAGGTCTTTCCTTCGCAAGAACAACAGGAGCGGGCCAGGATCAGGTGGGGGGGCTGTCTTTCCTGTTCCTGCACCCTCACTAGGGTCTTTCCTTGGCAAGGGTAATGGCAGCGAGCCAGGATCAGTTGTGGGGGGGCTGTCTTTCCCACTGCTGCCACCCTTCCCCAGGTCTTTCCTTGGCGGGGGCAATGGCAGACAGGATCAGATGGGGTGGGGGGCTGCCTTTGCTGCTGTTTAACCTCTGGTTTGCTAGTGAAACTGAATTACTGTGTCACGAAATGATGTATGTCCAAAAAGTGTGTCACCAATATGAGAAGTTTGGAAAGCTCTGCTGTACAGTTTAAACAAGAAGTGACAATTGTGCAGCCCTCCACATGCCCAGATGCGGGGAAAGGAATGCTTTGTCTGAACATACATGCTTTTCATATAATTTAAAACCATAACCTTAGCCCATGCTATTTCTCCAGGAGACACCTGCTATCCGAAAGCCAATTTACTTTCCTCCCCTTACCATCCACACACTCTGCAAGCTATTTTTGTATCTCTGGCTCTGCTTCCTGTCCCTGTTGGCCGGTCAGCATTAGCTATATGAATGCCCACTGGGATCTAAAAGCCTGGAGAGAAAATATTTTGGACTAATGGCCACCAAGTATAATTTTATTAATAATATTACTCATGTTTACTGTGCTTGCATCTAGGGACAAATTGAAAACAAGAACCACTGAGCCAAGCATATTACAGCCATTGCTCCAGGAAGTATTCAGCCTCAAGGGACAATGCAACACACAGCTGGGTGGAGAAGATGGGGCATTAACACAGAAGTGACGAAGAAAATGAAAATGTGCCATGGCATTCTAATTGTTTTCTGAAGGAAGAACAAAAATTCTTAAGTTGTTAGTAAGGCTGAAATGCTGCTTGTTTCATTTACTTCAGTCTTCCTAGGAGGGAGAGCAGAGAGTAGGCAAAACTATTCTCCCATTCTGAAGACAGAGATGTTAGAAATAGGTAAGTCTTTGCATTGCCAAAGCAATATTACACTGGGGATTGTTGTCTCATGGCTTTGACAGTGACACACTCGCTCTCTATCGCTACCCATTCTGCTTTGTTTGTCCTCAGTGACAATGCTACATAGCAGAGACAGAAGAAAAGAGGATCCTACACTCTTCTCCAAAATTCATCCCACAAAAATTTGGACTTCTTGATGTTTGCTCCTCTTTCTGAAATAAATGAGCTCTAGGTGTTGTTTACACTGCTCACTTATAAATTAATATTTTACCCCAAAACAATACCATGTCAGACATGTAGAGTGAATATACCTCTACACAGGACTGAAAGATCTTGAGAGAATTAGGTGACAAAATTAAATTGAATGTACATCACTTTTTTAAAAAAAAAGTTTTAAAAAACTGTGTATGTTCAGTGTTGCATGAATCTTATAACATTTCTTTAAATATATGCAAAAACAAATGGTTCACTACAAAACACTGTTCAACAATGAAAAACTCTGTCACCCAAGTTTGTTTTATTTATTTATTCTTTATTTGCCATCCTGTCTTTATCTCAACATAGGACCCAAGCCAGCTTTCAACATAGACGAAAACAAAGTACAGCTAAAGAACAATGATTCTGATTCTGGAAAAAAAATTATTAAATTATCCTGTTAAAAACAGCAGTAGTAATCCAGTTGAGAGCATTTAAAATATACCAAGAATAAAAGTGCAGCAGAAACATGAACTGCTCATTAAAAGACCCTTCTGAAACAACCTTTCATTTGTTCCAAAGCCTGTCTAAATTAAAAAGGGCTGGCATTCTGTATTGCAGTTATGGATTCAGAACCTAAAGTTATGGATCTGTAGCTACCCTGTATTTAGTAAGACTCTCTATCCCACCTGAACAGCCAACAATCACACTGGGCAAAAGAGATCTGTTCAGCTGCCCATCAGGGCACGAGGAAGAGGATTTTTCCAGTCCACTTCCACCAGCAAACAAGGCTGCAACCATCAGAAGCAGGACCCCATCATAATTCCCTGTGGCAGCCTAACTCGTAGGAGAAACCCAGAAATATCACCCTCCTTGCACTTTGATCAGCAGCAGAACAGATCTCCTGCCACAGCTTCTGCCTGTTATGATGGGCTGGCAGGGTCAGTCCATGGGATATTACTTAGTTACATAAATATAACTAAGTAGCCAATGTAGAATATCAGAAAAGGACTTTAAAGGCCAATGAAAGGACAGCAAGGAGGGAGTCAGTCTAACTTCCTTTGGAGCAGCTACACTGAAAGTCCTATAGAAAAAAAATAGTACAAAATTATTTTGTGGCTGTCACTCACCTACTATTAACATCGAACATTAATAACCCAAACATAAGCTCACAAAACTGTTTTTATTTATTTCTTACATTTATATCCTGACTTTCCTCCAATGAACTCAAGGCAGGATACATAGTGCTCTTTCTTCTCCCCATTTTATTCTCACTTTAATGCTAAGACGTAGGTCAGGCGAAAAGAAATTGACAGGCTCAGCATCAACCAATGAGTTTTATGGCTTAGTGAGACATGAATCTACATCTTCACACATGCATACACAAACCATTGGCACCAATAGATTTTATTTGCTTTTTTCAATCTCATGAATTAATATGAATTTATGAATCTAGTTTTCAAAACTATAGGGGAGCTATGAATATAGTTTTAAAAACTGTCTGGGAGAGATACTTAGTTCTTCAGCATGCCTGATATGGATTGGCATATCATTGCATTTTATTTAGAAGTAAATTTTTAAAAATCACAGGAAGACATCACGCATTAAACATTAGTGCCCATCCAATTCAATCTTCAGTTATGATGTATCAGTTTGTGGCACTCATTCTGAATCTATCTGAGAAGATTATCCATTGTGATTGACATTCAGGTCCACACTTCCTTTCCAAATTCCTTAGTAGGACTTAGGATTCTGAGACCTCTTTGAAATATCCTTCTCCATGTACATTCTCTAAGTTCAACAGCATTCATTTTGCATTTCTGAGAACCAACTGGGTTGGAGATATATTTTCCAGGACCTGTGACCTTCTTCTAAATAGATGTTACCTTGCCTCATTGACTTTCAGAATATGGAGATTTGACAACAAAACTTTCAGCAGCAGTAGGATATTGTAAGAGGTAAGTGTTGGTGTTTCTACCAGTGACAGAAGCACAAGAATAACTTCTTAAAATGTGCATCCCAAGATAACCTTTTGCCTTTGGCACAAAGAACAAAGTCACCCAGTGGGCATGGGGTCTCTACATTCTACGGTGTCATGTACCCAATCCAAGATTTGGGCCAAACTCTATGGTACCTGCAGAGGACACACCAAAGGAGTATTGGATGTATAGTTTGGTGTAGATCAAAGCTTATTGTGGAGCATGCACATCTTAATTTCTGTGGACATTTGATTAGATCTAGAGTTAGCACTGTCTACAATAGACTGCACTGTTATCCATAGTGTAAGTAATTCTAGATTTTTCTGATTGGATATGATTTACATGCCAGCACCATGCTTCAAAGTGTCTTTCACCTCAGTATAATATTTGGCCAGATGTAATACCCTATCTTTTAGTGAACACTCTCCTTGAATGATATTTAGATTATTTAAGACAAGTCTTAGTTTATTATGCACCCTCCTGGGGACAGATTTATACATATTTTGACTATTGCTGGTATGATGGCAATAGCCTTGATAAATGTGTAGTGCTCAAACAAACTGCAGAGCTAGAAGAAAAAGTATGTCAGTTTGTACGAGATATTCTACTGGACAGTTGGTTGTATGGTTTGGAGTGACCCCTAGCTTATTTGGGGGTCCACACCTTCAGTTCTGTATTCATTTCTACATAATTTTGGTACTCATGCTATAGAGCTATCATGCCTGAAACTTTGAAGCGAATGGAGGTGGCCTCTATGGGTTACACCACTGAGAATGGAATGGGAGCATCCTCACATATTTTCATGAGATTGAGGAACTATCTGCATGGCTTTGGGGCAAAAATGTCTAAAAAAGGGAGAGGTGGGAGGCTTGGGGGACTGGAAAGGAGTTCGGGGGCTACAAAAGTAAAATCAGGGCCCACATACACGCAATGGGCCATATTATACGTACATTCAATATTGTAAGTCATCTATGGTGTCATGTAGAACCAGTCTCACTGCAGTTTGGGGACAGGATTTGGGGAGGTAAAAATTTGTTGGGGGTTTACACACCCCTGTTCCTTATTCATTTCTGAACATGTTACATATGTTGCATTATGGTATGACACATAAAAGTCTCTTGCAACAAAACAGTTAAGCCTGAAATAAGCCTGTACCTGGCTAAGCGTACAAACACAAAGAAACACACAGAGACAGCTAGAATTCCTCTCTCCTCTAATTACAGCCAGAAATTAAAGTGTGCTAACAAGACAACAGGATGTGTGACTGAGCAGATATACATACAAATGTTCATTACCCTAAATATGCCCTTCTAGCATTTTGTGGATTAGAATTTCTTTTCCACATGTTTCTGCATATGAAAATTGGCTCACACTTCCTAATCTTATTAGCACTGTGGTATGTCATTTATTGAGGCTGCACTTTAATTTCTAAATTACAAGTCACTGGTTATTCTAAATATCTTCCAGGTTTCATTATATCCATGAAAAGCTGTCAGAAAAAGAAAGTGGAATAATCTCTAATTATTTTAAGGAATGGAATGCTACATTTGCATCTTGATGCTATGATAGTGGGTTCACAAGGTACTAGCCAGACCAGTGGTAGAATATCTAGTAGATGAAAGTTTACTATAAGCCTGAATTCTGTCAATGTGATTTTCTTTTCCTGCTTACATTTTCCTCACAGCTACTTAATGTAACCTCCCACTGTGGCAGGAAATCCAACAGATATCTCTGGCACCTGTCTTTATGCCAGCCTCACTTTGCTAATGTTATTTATATATTTATTAGAAATATTTCTATGCAGCTTCTCATTTGTACAAATCCCAAAGTGCTTCACAACAATACTCTTTCTTAAGAAAAATACAATATAAAATACAATAATACAACAGGTGAGAGAATTCCAAAGGTCTTATAGGAAAGGGAAAGGCAAAGTGAAGATGTATATCCTGCTGATACTCCAAACACCTACAGATGTGTATGAGCACGAGCAGGTTGATGTCAGGACTCAGTTTTTACCACATAACTTCCTACTGGTGTTAAGTGCCACCAAAAAAGTAAGCTATATCAGAGGTGAAACAAAATCAGGCAGTTTTGTTGAAACTGATACCATTTTTTTCCAACACATGATAAATCTAGAGGCTTTCTTGGAATCTCACTCTTACAACAGAAATTCTGGAGAGAGTTGTTTTATCATTACCAATAATGACAAATTAACAATTTGCCAATTTGCTCTAAATCAGTACATACACAGTTTCCAAACTGTTGACCAGTATATCTAAAACAGCTTTTTGTCTCTCCATTTTTTTTTTAATTGGGAACTCACATTGTCAGTTGAATGTTATTCCTATTTTTCTTTTTTATTATCTAGTAAAGCAAAAGCAAACAAATAACACTCCACCTAAGTATATATGTCAATAGCATTGGCTTGGTCCACATATCCATGAGTGATCAATTACTTTCTCAGCATTCTCATTGATAACTGGATGAACTGAACTGACTCCATCAAAAAGTACCATGTTGAAATGAAGTGAAGTATACATTGTGCTTATGATGGACCATTCCCAGATTTTGTCAGGGACTGTCAGGACTAGAGCCAGTATCACCTTCGGTTATGGGTGCAATAACCCTAGATAGAGAGCAATCAATACTGTAGCCTGGAGTGTCTTGCTTTGCAATAATTTGAGGCTCTTTCTTGGTCCTATATACCTAAGCTAATGATTAGACCTCCTGAAATGTGTGGGAATACTAGGTATTTATGCTAAGCAGAGTGAAACTCCTTAGCACAATGTGAACTTACGGCAAGAACAGAAGTAATCAGTCTGGATGTTCTAATAAGGTAGAAAGAAAAGCTTAAATTTACTGTCTCACAAAATCCACCTAAGGACAGGAAAAGATATAAACAAAAATAATTAAATGGGAATTTGTTACAGGAGCATCAGAAGCTGATTTCTATGCATCTAAGTAAGCTAGTCACCATCTTAGGGAATAGAAAACATGAATGCTCTTAAGGAGCATTTTAAACATTTAAATGTTTTTGCTGCTGATTCAAGATCAAATTTCCATCTTATTGCATAATTCCCTGCTCATCATGAATACGGCATCTTTCAGTAAAGTAGGAGGTAGCATGGATTCTGCTCTGGAGTTGTATTAAAAAGGCCAATTCACAGTGAAAAAAAAAAAAAAAAGGAGCTACACATAGATAGAATGACAATTGGAATTTGTCATTCTGTAGTTGTTCTGGGACCATTTACTACAAATTTTTTTTTAAAAAAAATGTTGATAATAATTTATATTTATAATCAAGCTATTACTAAATAAATTGTATCTCATGTAACCTATTACATAATGTGACAAATTACTATACATTTCTGTGCATGTTCAGTCAGAACTAAGTTCCCATGAGTTCAAGAAGGCTTACTCCCAGTGGCGGAGCTTGGAGTGGGGGGGGCGGGGAGGCTATGGCACAAGGGGCGTGGCCACTGTGCATGGGGGCGTGGCTGCAGTGTGGGGGGGTGGCCAGGGCACACAGAGGTGTGGCTATGGGCTGGGACTCCCTAAAAACATTGCCACCTTCCCATCACCTCGTCCCTATGCAACTGCTTACTCCAAAGTAAATATGCACAGAATTACAGCTCATTTACCTAGGAACAAGCCCCATTGACTTCGGGGGGGGGAAACAGGTTTTAAATTAACCTGCACAATTAGAATTTTTCCAGCATCGTATTGCTGCAAAATTGATTTGGAGGAGCCCTCTTGTGTAAGATATTTGTCACAAATTCTTAAAATTTCAATAATGTGTGTGTCTGTGTGGATGAGTGGTCTGGGGTCACCCAGCAAATCCTTTATTAGCTCCTTATAATCTGGAGATGGGATTTACATTAGAAGGAAACAATTCAAATTAATTTGTTGTATAATCAGTTTTCTAGGATAAAGAGGACCTCCGATGCTTTGTGTATCACATTTTATCAGAATTACAAACCACCACCAAAAGAAAAAAAGAAAAAAAATCTGCTGCCTGATGCACTTGCCTTACTCTGTCTGGCTCGTGAGTAAATTCGGGGGAAACCCTGCTTTTATCGGTCCCCAGATGGTCTAAGCAAAGAAGCCACTGAGTCTTTTGCTGCAGATTTTTTTAAAAAAAACTTTTGCATTTTCATACTGGAAGTGCCAAAATCACAGTCCTTTGTACAGCAATGGATGGAGGGAAACAGCCAGCTCACCATGGGCTAAAGCAGCTAGAAGCCAGCATTTGCTATGCTTTCTCTGCAGCTAGTCCACGCAGCCAGATGGCTCATGCAAACAATCCATTAGTTCTGCAGCTGCTAAAAACAGATTTGGAAGCAGCGCATGCAATGTGCGTTTAGATTTTTGCTTTTGCACCAATAGGCTAATTCACCCCTAAGGAACTTTGACTGATGCTTAGAGAGCTACATAGTCTTTCCTGGGTTTTCGTTGTTTTCATCTGTAATCAGATGTGGAATTAAGACAGAAGAAGGGACAATGTTCTTTGAGACAAAGGGAATGGATAAGGAGCTTGTGATTAAATAGTGATGAAAATCATGTTTTTCTAAGCATGTGGAAATCTATCAGTCATATATTTACATTTTCTAGTATCCCAACACTGTTATTCCATCCAGGCTCCATACTGATCTTAAAAACTTTTTTTTACTCTTCCTGCATAGGAATTCATGCACATTGTTGCATGTAATTTGTTTTCCCAAAATACAACCATTTTTCTAATGCTTACACTTGCACATACATTTTCCACTGATCAAAGCATGCTTGTATGCCTTTACAAACATACACATATTAATTGTGTACATTTTTAATGTTTGGCACACTTTTTTCCTTCCAGGAAATTCACAAATGTACTGATTTTCAAGGCCCAATGTGTTCTGTTCCATTGCAGAAAGTGCAAAACAGGTATTTTCAAAGAGAATTTCAAATTCAACAAATATATTTTCCCTTGTTCTAGTATTCTAAACTCAAAGTGAACCTGTGCTATGCAAAATCCAGCATTTGATGATGACACTGTGTCTCTATTTCTGTTCCATAATGACAAATAGCCAGTTGCTCTGCTTTCAACCTTTCCAAGGGTGAAACATGATGGAAAGAAGACCAAAAGATATCCAAAAATATTCTAACATGGAACATTCTATTTAGCTATGTTAACTTATAATACTGATGATTCTACCCTCCATTTAGAGAGGCAACATTGCATAGTTGTTTGAAGATAAGACCAGTACTATAAGATATTAGGTTTCAAATCTCCGCTAATTCACACTTTCTCAGCTTCAGAGATAAGCCATGGCAAACTTCCTTTGAATAAATCTTGCCAAGAAAACCCTAGGATAGAGTCACCATAAGTCAGAGCTGATTTGACAGCACATACCAACACAATCTTCCATTTATTTGATAAAAGTTTTTTTTAAAAAAAAAATTCTAAGCTAGCTGCCATCATGGAAATAATTTTATTTATTTATTTTTATTTATGTATTTGTATCCCGCCTCTCCATATGGATCGAGGCGGCAAACAACTTACAAATAGCATGTATTTCGAAACATTTCTATACATGCTCCCAACAAGCTGGGTACTCATTTTACCGACCTGCGTAAGGATGGAAGGCTGAGTCAACCTTGGAGCCTGGCAGGATCAAACTCACAACCTTGTGGCTTGTGGCTTGCAGTACTGGCATTTAACCACTGTGCCACCAGTGGTTGAGCTGATTCTAGTAAAACCCAAACTGAAGGTGAGACTGGGCAGAAACTGATGTTCCCATTCCCCTAAAAATTCTGCAACATGTTTCTTTTCCAAGGACCATATATGATACATTTCATGAAGAGGATTCTAACCTACAAAAACTTAGCTCTTAATAAATTTGCTAGTCTTTACAGTGACATAAGATGTTTCTTCACCCAGGCTCCCCATCCCTTCAGGATCATCAAGCAAGGCTGGAGAGCTGCAACATTTCAAAGTGAATGCTGCTAAGTATCGTTAGTATAAGACTAAGGCCATTTTCACACCTTCTTGGTGCCTCTGGCATCACGCAGGAATCACGCAAAAAGCCTCGTCTGGGAAGCACTCGCATCCCTTCCACTTCCCTCCCACACCAGCTCCGTGCTGGCTGGAAGGAAGCGTTAGAGCTCCACCCCTTCCTTCTCCAGCACAGCCGGGTACTTTCCCAGGCTGTGCTGGGGGAGGAAGCATGATGGCCATGTGTCCAGAGCCTCCACACACAAGGTAAGTGTGTGGGGGGCACAGGAGGAGCACGTAATCGCACATCACTTTCGGCAATGAGCCGAAAATGATATAATGTGCACTCACCACCTAATGGCCTCAGGAGCATCATGCTATTACGAGGACATCGTGTGGAATGGTCCTCACAATCGCACAACGCTCCCGAGGCCATTTCACAACAGGACTGGCATGCAAAAAGGGCCTAGGTGTCCCCTCCACTTTCACAAGGGTTCGGGGCCCAGAACCCTCATGAAAATGGCAAAAAACAAAAAAAAAACATGAATAACTCTCTCCAGTGATCCTTCTCCCATCCCCTTCCAGGATAGCCCCCTCCTATTCCCTTGCCTTTCGTGCGCTCGGGCCAGAGGCATGGGAATGGGAGAGGAAAGCTCCAGAGGGGAGAAGAGAGGCTCACATGAGCTCTCCCCAATTCCCCTCCTCTTTGGCTTGGCATGAGTTCTCAGCATAGGGACCAGAGGCAAGGGAAAGGGAGGGGAAGCTCCAGAGAGGAGAAGAAAGGCTCATGTGAGCCTTTACTCTGCATTCCCTTGCTTTTTGCCTTGACACAAGTTCTCAGCACCAGGACCAGAGGCAAGGGAATGGGAGAGGGGAGCTCCAGAGGGGAAGAGAAAGGTGCAAATGTGCCTTCCCCCATTCCCTTGCCTTTTGTCCAGGCACTTGCCTTCCTTCTCTATGCCCAGCAAAATCCAAGAGCATGAGAATGGGGGGAGAAGACACACGCACACTTTGCAAATAATCACATTCGCAAAGGTCAAACCCATGAATGTGGAGGGAGAACTGTATAACAATGAGCCATGTAGGATCATAATGAAGTCCTCTCTGGTTTAAGATTCTGTTCACACAAAAGCAATCTACTGCTTCTGGGAAACCCACAAGAAGAAAAGGAGTCCAACTTCACCTTCTCTCTCACTTTCTCCAGTGACTATAGATTGCAAGCATATTGCCTCTGATAATGGAGGATGGACAGGTGTATCCATAGTTGTTAGGCATTGCTTGCCTAGGAACCTTCTGAAACTCATGGGACAATTGACCACAATTGAATAGGCAACATGAAAGCACACACAACAGGTGACTTGAAGGCATATCGCACACACAGTAGCTTAGTCATATTTACCTCCTCTGTCATGCCTCCATAGTCCTACTATCCTAAATGCAAAAAATAAACACACTGAACAATATATACATAGAGCTAGTGCACAGTTATCTAAAAGAGCTTCCCTCCTCACCCCCAAACAAAGGAGGTTGGTATCTAAGTACAAAATTATTACCAAAGCATGTCATATTTATCGGGAATTTCTTTTATTTCGGTACTTTTATTACTGAAATTTAAGTTGCTAGAAGTCTATTAATATAAACTATCAGACAAACTTCAGTGGAAATTAAAAGCGTTAACAGGTGATCAGTCTATGTTAGTTCTCTTCCTACCAAGCAGATTTTTAATTAATCTTTCTAAAAATAGTTTTGCTAAGGAGAATGATTTTTCCCTCACGATGAACATTTGATGTGCATCATCCATTACTTATTGAAGGGAGTGGAAGATGACTCTAGCAAGCCAGATATAAACTGCTTCTAAAAATTCTTTCATAATTACATTTTCTCATCGAAATGCTTAAGTTTTAAGTGAGATACATACCTTTATGTTGCTAAATCTGGCTATCTAATCCCGGTAAGATATTGAACTGGCACACCTTAAGCCAAACGGTACATAATATATTGGCAATTGTGTTATGTGTGGCATAGATTCTCACTGAAAGAAGCTATCATTAATATTACTCAGCCTTTAATGAAAAACTGGACAGCAAATAGAGTTCTCATTATGCAGTCATTCTATTTGGTGAGTCGTTATTCCCCAATAATTTCCCCCTTCCCCCTTCTACAAAAAAAGCCAGAACTGTAGCAAAGTTCCTCTTCAAAAGAGCAAACAAGACTGCATAATTTCTATCCAAAATGAACTTGACCAAGGGGAAAAAAGAGAGAGAAAAAGAATTCAAGGACTCACATAGCTGCTAATAATTCATACATTACTAATTCTTCTTATAATATTTGATCACTTTAACTGAATGGATGCTGTATTTCCTCCTATGAGTATGTCTTAAAATGTGTTTTATGTTTATATGTTTTAATTTTTTGTTTTTAGTTAATGTTATTTTAGGGTACCTTAAGTACTATTCTGTAGCAAAAAGCAGGATTTTGTTGTCATATGCCTTCAAGTTGTTTCCCACTTATGGTTACCCTAGGCAAACCTATCACAAGACTTCCTGTTGGCTGTGTGTGTGTGATACACCCCGGTTGACCCAGTAGGTTTCCATGGCCAAGTGGGGAATCAAACCCTGCCCTCCAGGGTTGTAGTCTAGTGCTCAAACTACTACACCACACTGGCTTACATCTATCATTTAATAGCCTACATGGAAAAGGAGATTGTGGGTAGATACTCTTTCCAAATCTCACATCGTTTCAACCTTTGAATTAAAGATTATATTTGTAAAAGACAAAGATCCTGTTCTTTTATCTGCTGATTAAGTATAACTGAACTAAAATGGTCCCTGTAGGCCGGCAACACTCTTCCCTGCCTCTGTCCTTACCTCATCTCACTGAATTAGCAAATCACATATATAAAGGAGTCAATACTCCTAAGATATCATAAATCTTAGTTATTGCAGCCTATGACCTTTGCATAAGGTGCCTGAACTGTATAGAGGTGAACACATTAGCTGCATCAAGCTGCATCAAGCTAATTTCTCCATATATGGTGATGGCACTTGATAAATTTACAGCTTTTGGAGCTGAACGAATGACTTCAGCTCCCTCTGTCTACCTGCCATGGCTCCTTGGCAAAACAAGATTTGTGGCTTTAAGATGCCTTGCATTTGGTTATAGATCAAAAATATATAACACCATATTCAGTAAAATAAAATGTGTGTTGGCATAAATCAAATTTCCTCCCCTGTCCCACTGTGGCAAACTGGAATGGAATCCAAGACTGTTAAAGAAGACCATGTCTTAGGGCAGTAGGAAAAGGCAAGACACCAAGGCTGTTCTTATGTGTCTCCTTGTGACCCGTAAAATTATTTGGTATTTAAAATTATTTGACTGCTAAAGCCATTTCTCCATAATCAACAGTGCCATCATAGTCAAAATGATCACAATTCTCTTTCCTACCTTCCAGAAAAGCCTCATTCCTGCTGCTTGCTCCTTGCTTGCTCCTATCTGCCCTTCCACCACTCAATTCCTTCTTTCTGTCCATTTATCACTACAAATTGCATCTTGTGAGGGGAGATTTTTGTCAGGAATATGGTATACAGCTCAATACCTACAGCCCAAGGCTGTTCAGGCTTTTCTGCAACTGTTATTCACCTTTTTAAAAAAATGTATATATCTTCTTCACATTTACACACTAGATCCCACATCTAGCCTGACCATTGCTTTCTCCAGACTGAGTTCTCATTTTTCATACCCTGCCTGAGCGTCTATAAATCCAATGAGTTACATCTTTTACATATTACTGGCATCATTCTGTCTAGATCACTGTCCCTGAAAACCATCAAAATTTAGCAGAGAGACTGTGCTGTTGTCAAAGTCATCCCTGGTCAACTCATAAGGGACACTTCAATGACTCCCATATATAAATCATCACTGCAAAAGTGTCACAGATAAAGATAGTGTCTGAAGCATGTTGGGAATGCAACAGTCTTTTCAGAATCTGGAATTTCCTCTGCCTTTTGGTTTTGTTGTTGTAGTAGTAGTAGTTGCTGTGATCCTGCCCAGTTTTTGTTTCTGGTTTTTGATGAGAAATAGTCAAGAGTTCTTTGGAGAACTTTCTTTTGATCCAAAAAGGGAATGCAAGGAATTAAATTTTTCACAAAATATGCTCCCACTCCCATTCACATGTTTCACTGCAGCTGTGTGTGAGATCCCACAGTTCACATAAACAATTGCTCAGTTCTAGCTGTATGACCTCAACAAGAAGTCATCTGAAGAGGGCTGAAGCAGGAAGGGTCTATCTTCAGCACATTCTGGCAAACTCTGGTTAATAATTCAAAGACAATGGTTTGGATCTAGACTGTCACACTGCACTATTATAGCACTATATTCTACTTTAACTGCCATGGTGGCATCCTGTGGAATTCTGGGATTTGCAGTTTAGAAAGGGGCATTCAGAATTCTCAGCCAGAATTCCACAGAATATTGTCTTGGCAATTATAAAGTGGAATACTGCCCTAGAACAGTGTAGTGTGATAAAGACTGAACTTAAATTACCTTGAGTCCCACTCATGAGGGACTGACTTCTGCTCCCACAAAAGGAGCCATGCTACAAATTTGTACTGACATCCCACCCGAAATGATGCTTGGATGCTGTTTGGTGAATGTTTCAGGATTTCTCCCCACCACAAGCTCATTCTAGCTCAAATACACATTTCAGGTTATTTTGCACTACACTGTTATAGTGCTATCATTCCACTTTCAACATCCTATGGAATCCTGGGGTTTGCAGTTTAGGGAGGGGCATTTAGAATGCTCCGCCCGTGGGCTCTTTGGTCTCCCTAAACTACAAACCCCAGAATTCCACAGGATGTTGAAAGTGGAATAATAGCACTATAACAATGTAGGGTGGAAATGGCCTCACTCTCAGTCTACCTCTCACAAATTAAGCATCAGAGCATTCCTCAAATGAAGATCTGCACAATTGTTTAAAATGCTGGCTGTGTCACTTCCCTTTAAAAAAAAGGGAAAAAAAACAAGGACAAGGAAAAATACTGTTAATGCTTCTTTGTTGTAAAGGAGCAAAAGGAGACAAAATGGACAAAGCCAGAGATAAGAAAATGTTTCAATGCCAAGTTATTATACCTGCTAGGATTTAACCCTAATTTCATTCTGTTGTTATCACCACTGTGCTCACAGTGGCCTGGATCATGCTATTAGCGTTTATCATAATTTGTCTTGGGTTTGTTGCTGGCTTAAAGGAAAAAGCCACTGATAGTTGCTTTTTGTAGATAACACAATTAGGGTAGGTCTAATCATATAATTAGCACATGCACATTTACATAATAATGTTTTATTACAAAGTATAATCGTGGTTCTAATTGAGTCATGGTGGGCTACTTTCTAAATGGTCTCAGGATAAACCTCACTTTAGAAATATTGAACATATAGAGAACCTCAAAATTTCTTACTCAATTGGCCTTTTTTTGTCATAAAAGTTTGACATAAACGCTGTGCAAATTTCAAAGAACTAAGAAAGGCAATAATAAATATCAGACAATTATCTCAGGCCCTGAAGAATAAATTTTTGAGAGTGGATTTTGTTATACCCTCCCCACAGCTCATAAAAAATTATAACAAATGTTATTTGTTCTAACTCAATGTACTCTGTGAAATATGAAGGCCACTCTTGCAAGCGAGGGCTATAAAGCAGTATGTGTTGCAACTACAAACAGACCTAGAACAGAGAATACTTGCAGATCTGTTTCAGCACCTCAGTGCAGCCAATAACACAAATTGAACTTTGCCGAGGTCTCCTAAGTGGGAAAAAAAATCTAATAAATTGAGGACTACGTTGTTGGGTGGTATCGATTGCGTTTTATTTGAAAGAAGAGACTACTTTCCTATTGGAAGCTAGGTAATCAACTCAATCTTTCCTTCAGTGTTAATAAATATTTGACTTCTGAACTCTGAATACTTTTATAACAGTTTCATTCCCAGCATCGACCTTAGAGGTAAATACAGTGACCTTTGGAGTTTTACCATTGATTGGTTTGGGTGTTCATTAATGGTTGGATTCACACTAAAACAGTTTACTTCTGTGCTTTAGAAACATCATTTAAATCAATGAAGTAGTTGGGAAATATTTGAGAAAGAAAGAAAGAAAGAAAAGGCTTCAAGGAGGTTTGAAATTCAAAGGAAACACCTTTGTTTGTTCAAGTACGGATTTATGTGAGGAGAGAGGTAGTCTCCTTGTATGTCATAATTTTGATCATTTACATGACTGCATTTAGTCCCCTTATCTGAGTCCTGATGGGAACCACAAAGTATATTTCTCAATAGTCATAACTCATAGGTAGAGACTCATTTGGTACTAATTTGGCAGCCTTTGGAAAGCAAAGACCACCACCAAAGCGCACACGCACACACACACACACACACACACACAGTTGCTTAGGCCTTCCAGTAGAACAACTACCCAGTTTTTATTTGCTGACTTCAAAATTTGCTGATCTTCAAAAACATTCAAAGACTATTAGCAGTTCAAGGTTTACCCTGTATAGAATACACATATGGTGTTTTTGCATAGAAAACAGCAATTTCTCCACAGACAATAATATTTGTGCACAGAAATACTGTTTTCTGCACTGAAAATGCTGCTTCTTGCACAGCAGTTGTTGTTCTCTGTGCAAAACAATCACATGCAGATTTTGTTTAGAACAAGTCCTGGACCATGAAGATTCTCATCAGTCCAGGATTCGTCTCTTTGGGATTTCTTGGCTGACATTCAAGGTTTTTTACCATTTTTCACATATTTTGCAAATATTCTTCCCATTCCTAATGCAAGATAGCTTTGAACCCTGGGCACCTACCACCACCCATACTGATTGGCACCAAGACTCAGCATGAAGGTGTCTGTATTCATGAAAACCTTGTGCATTGTTGCTGCACCAAAACACCAAAAACAAGAGAAAGGGGCTGGAGAGAGAGAGAAGGTTTTGTACGTACTTGGAACTGTCATGCCATTTGCCATAAGGCAGGGAGTACAGTGCCAATGCTGTGACCTATGAGCCTTCTTGTTTTACAAGCTATGACAGCAGTGGCATAGTGCCCATGTTTAAAAACAACCTCCCTGTTGGCTAGCAGTGAACCTTCAACAAGCCTCACCAACAGCAGAAAGGGAACAGTGAAAAAGGAAAGTCCCCAATTTCCTGTGTGGTGTTGATGAGGCTATGTGAGATGTGCAGACTTGCAGGAATGGCAGCAACTGTTGCAGCTACGAGATACACTTTGCCACTTGCTGGGAAATACATTGGGCTCTTTTTTGTTCAGTTTTGGTTGCCATGTTAACAGGCCTTTACCCAAATTATTGGCCCATTTACCCAGACAGCCCTCGTGGCATTTCTATGGTCAGCTGAAGCAGAAATAGTTCTGGCCTACCTACCAAACCCTGTATGCCATACATTGGTAAACTCATAAGGACTGGACTCCTGGCCTGAAGTTTGGGCTGCGAAACATCAGAAAATGGGACGGTGCTGACCTTGCAACCCTACTTCTCTAGCCATTTCTATTGCTCATGGCCCATGACAGCCCATGAAATTACACTAAACAGTGAGCAATCAAGGCAGACAGGTTTCGTTTTACTAGAGGATGGGGATGTAGAAAGTAAACAACAAAGTATTGTGGCAGCTAGGGCAATATTCTACATACAAATAAATATGCACTGCTGGTCTTTCCCTGTACCAGTAAACATATGCATATACTGGTCCAAGATCATCCAATGAGCTTCATAATCAGTGGGAGCTAGAATCTGGATCTCCAAGTCCCAGTACAACACTAACTACTATACCACACTGACTTCCCAATTTCTCTCATTACCATCTACTGTTAGTCTGTTGCAGCAGAACTAACCAATAATTGAGTCTTAATCTCTCTGTCCAACAGCTACACCACTACATTGGATCTTCACCAGACTTCAAACAGTGCAAGTCCCCTCCTCCACCACACAACAGATATACAGAGAGAGATGGGGAGGGAACTGAGAGAGAGAGATGCTGGACTCACTCTGGACTACAGTTTCTCCCTCCCCTTCTATTCCCCTCCCCTTCCCTTCTTCTCCATCTCTGCCTCCCCTTCCCCCAAATTCTTCCTTTTCCTCTCTTCCACACTGAGCCAGAGGCAGAAGAGTCAATATCCAGGAAGCCCATGGAATCTCCTCTTTCTTATCACTGCTGCTGCTTCTTTCTTCATGCCACTACGCCACTGCCACTGGGCCTCATCTACCACCTGGAATTCTACTGGGATGTGGCTCCAAAGCCAGATAGTTCACGCAGGGGTCAAAATCCTGGGAGCTCTACATACATGTGGACAGCCTCATCAAGAGCAGTTTTTAGGCTCTGAATCCTTCTTACTGAGGCTGTAATCCTACACTCACATCTTGAGTGTAAGTACCACTGACCTCACCAGGACTTCTTATGAATGGACACAAAAAGGGCTGTGCTCTGAGGAGCAATGAAATAACATGCTGCTGTGATTAGTCATTTCTACATCCTGTGGAAGGTCCCAGTTTTCCACTCCCATTCTCCTGAAAGAAGAACAATTCTACTTCTGGAAGCTTGTATATACATAATAGGTAATGAAATATAAAAAATGGAGTTGCCCTTAGGCTGACCCCATGAAAAATGATTGGCTGTGCACCTTTCAGGTTCTCGGATTTGCTGCTTAGACTGTTCCTGGTATGTGCAATGCTATAGTAATTCAATTTAGTCATTTTACTGAACTGTACAGTAACCCAGATGCTGTTGTGAGCAAAATAAAATAAAAATTCTGCTAGCTCTTGCTCTCCAGTCAGCCCTATATAGTTAGTCACTTGTCTCCTCCAGTTCTCCCTTACCATCAGTAAAGTTCAGTGCAAGAATATGCTTTTTTGTGTTCAGCTACAGACACTGTCAGAACCAAACTACAGGAGTAAAATGCTCCTGCCCTTGTTATGCCCTCTTGTAATCAGAATTCTACTTTTTGATCCACCATCTTGAAAACACCTCCAGTTATTCTGTTGTTGTCATGGAGCTTCCTTAGCAAGTTTTGTTTGGAGAAGATTTTGTTCAGAGAAGATTTCCTAGTGCCTTCTTCTGAGGCAATGAGAGTGTCACTTCTCCAATAGCCAGACATGCATTCCAGACTTTCAAAAAGCTGATTTCTATAAACTTAGGGAATTACTGGCTGAAATTCCATGGTCAAGAATACTGAAAGAGAAGGGAGTTCATGATGGATGGGAGTTTCTTAAAAGTGAGATACTGAATGCACAATCTAAAATTGTGCCAATAAGGAGGAAAAATGGCGGGTGTCTAAAGAAACCAGAATGGTTGACTAAAGAACTCTCAGCTGAGCTAAGTGTTAAAAAAAAAACATGTACAGGAAGTGGAAGAATAGCAAAATCACCAAGGAGGAATTCAAACAAATAGCCAGGAAATGTAGGAAGAAGGTCAGAAAAACTAAAGCATAGAATGAAGTCAGGCTTGCCAGAAAGATTAAGAACAATAAAAAGGGCTTTTTTTAGATATGTCCACAGCAAAAGGAAAAACAAGGAAATGATAGAGTTGCTGCATGGGAAAGATGGCCAAGTACTAATGAGGGAAGAGAAAAGGCAGAACTACTCAACACCTTCTTTGCCTCAGTTTTCTCCCAAAAGGATAGAAGTACTCAACCTGGGGGATGGGGAGCAGGAGGGGAAATGGGGGAAATGCAGCATAGAATAGATAGAGAAGTAGTGCAGGAGTACTCAGCTACACTAGATGAATTCAAATCTCCAAACCCAGATGAATGGATATGAAAAGAACTGGCAGAAGTCATTTCAGAACTACTCCCAATAATCTTTGAGAACTCTTGGGGAACACGAGAAGTTCCAGCAGACTGGAGGAGGGCAAATATTGTCCCTGTCTTCAAAAAAAGGGGGAGAGGACCCAAATAATTAACACCCAGAAAGACATCAATCATCAGTACCCAGAAAGATCCTAGAGCAGACAATTAAACAGTCAGTTTGTAATTAGGTTAGAAAACAATGTTGCAATCACCAAAAGTCAACACGGATTTCTTAAAAACAAGTCATGTCAGACTAATCTTACCTCTTTTTATGATAGAATTACAAGCTTGATAGATGAAGGGAAGGCTGTGGATGTAGCATATCTTGATTTCAGTAAGGCCTTTGACAAAGTTCCCCATGACATTCTTGCAAAGAAGCTAGTGAATTGTGAACTGGATGGTGCTACTATTAGGTGGATTTGTAATTCGTTGACTGACCGAACCCAAAGGGTGCTCATCGATGGCTTCGTTTCATCCTGGAGAGAAGTGACTAGTGGGGTGCCACAGGATTCTGTCCTGGGCCCAGTGCTACTCAACTTCTTCATCAATGTCTTGCATGAAGGATTAGAGAGCATGCTGATCAAATTTGCAGATGACACCAAATTGAGAGGGATTGCTAATACCCCAGAGGACAGGATTAAAATTCAAAATGACCTGGCCAGATTGGAGAGTTGGGCCAAAGCTAACAAAATGAACTTCAACGGAGAGAAATGTAAGGTCCTACACTTAGGCAGAAAAAATGGAATGTACAAATATTTGATAGGGGACATGTAACTGGATAATAGTACATGTGAAAGGGATTTAGGAGTTTGGTAGACCACAAGCTGAACATGACGCATCAATGTGATGTAGCAGCCAATAAAGCCAATGCGATTCATGGTTGCATCAATAGGAGTATGGTGTCTAGACCAAGGGAGGTAATGGTACCACTCTATTCTGCCTTGGTTAGACTTCATCTGAATACTGTGTCGAGTTCTGAGCATCTCATTTCAAGAAGGATATCAACAAATTGAAGCGTGTCCAGAAGAAGGTGACCAAAATGGTGAAGGGTCTGGAAGCCATGCCCTATGAGAAGCGTCTTAGGGAGCTGAGTATGTTTAGTCTGCAGAAGAGAAGGTTAAGAGTGGACATGATAGCCATGTTTAAAGATTTGAAGGGATGTCATGTCGAGGAGGAAGTGGGCTTATTTTCCTCTGCTCAGGAAACTAGGATAAGGAGCAATGGATTCAAACTGCAAGAGAAGAGATTGCACTTAAACCTCAGGAAGGACTTCCTGATGGTCAGAGCTGTTCAGCAGTGGAATATGCTGCCTTGGAGTGTGATAGAGTCTCCTTCTTTGGATGTTTTTAAGCAGAGACTGGATGGCCATCTGTCAGGAGTGCTTTGATGTGAGTTCCTGCATGGCAGGGGATTGGACTGGATGGCTTCCGTGGTCTCTTCCAACTCTATGATCCTATGACTCTATGACTCTAAGGTTACCCAATGGGTGTCTATGGCTGAGTGGGGATTCAAACCCTGGCCTCCAGAGTTGTAGTTCAAAGCTCAAACCACTACCCCACCCTCAGTCACATGGTAACTGTACCTATCCCTGGCACCAGCTGTTACAAAACTGAAAAAGAAGAAACCCTAATGAAGGCCTATGTTAGTACCCCTAACAGGAAGCCGGACATAATTTTCGAAGTTATATCCAATACCTGCACTGAACACAAATTATAATGTTAGAGGGAGAGCTTTGTGTTAACTTTGTTTCAACAAGATGTTTTTTAAATGGATTTACCAATTTACACCCCTAGAAATGAGCCTATAACCCAAAATAAAGCAAACAGCATTGTCTCAACATTATGAACACCCTACACAAAGACAACATCAGTTTTAAAAAGAGCCAAAGCTGGTATTATTCAATGGATGCACACATACAGAAATGCCTGCATTTTTAAAATGGGAATGTGTATGTGTGTATACGTGTGTATATATATGATTTTCTGTGCAGGGATATAAAAAACTTCCTACAGAATAGTGTCTCCTCAATGTCTTGTTTTTAAGCTTTCCATGGGGGACTGTAAAATACTGGATCCTGGACTAGGGACATGGCTTTGATCTGACTTTTGAAGGCTCTTTCTGCACTGTTAAAAAGCATACAGGAGGAACCCCTCCTGCAGTTCTTCCTTTACTTGGTTTCCAGAGAAGCATGCATGGCTGGAGTAAATATCTCAAAAGGAACACATTTATTCTTCACTGGCAGGGGAAGGAGCAGCGCTGCTGCTGTTTTTCTGTCATGGACATCAGGCCCAAGACACCCAGTCAGAAAAACATTAGGGGCTATGCTACTGCACTAATATGATCTGATGTCACAGGACTTCATAAGCCCTGCACGCATGACAATTTCAAGTAAGCACAAACTAAAGCCATTTCTGCATGGCGTCACCATCCCACAATGGGGACAGGATGGCAGAACTCCACGGGTCATGCTTTCATATGACGTCGTGGTTCCACTGCCATCCTGTCCTCACCCATCGTGATCATGAGATATTCACTTAATGGAATAAATCTGTTAAGTGCCTTCAATCATGTGATGCTCCCATCCTCCCCAACAATGTGAAGGGGATGGATGTGTGATGGAGGCACTTCCTTCCCTAGCACAGCATGGGAAAGAGCCCGGCTGCACTGCAGAAGGAAGGAAGGGAGGGTGGGAGGGAGGGAAGGAAGGAGGGGGAAAGGGAAAGGGAAAGGGAAAGGGAAAGGGAAAGGGAAAGGGAAAGGGAAAGGGAAAGGGAAAGGGAAAGGGAAAGGGAAAGGGAAAGGGCCAGGCAGGCAGGCAGGCAGGCAGGCAGGCAGGCAGGCAGGCAGGCGTCACTCACACTCCTTTCCACAGGGAGCAGGCTGGGTGTGGACGGGGACATTCCTGTCGCACTCCCTTCCCAGCAAAGGCACTGCTAGGACCATGATGGGAGGACAACGGAAGGAGGTACAGTGCAGAAATGGCCCATAGCTCCACTTTGCACCTCTCACACACATGAAAGTGAAAGGATTCAGTTAGGAGTTTTTTGTTTATTTGTTTGTTTGTTTCCACTGGCAAAATAGATATGAAATGGAGTCAGGATTTTTAACTCAGCTGTAACTGTGTAATTGCATACGCTAGCTCTGAATTTGTCCAAGATCCCTGGTTTCTGAAGTGACTCTATTTGCAGGCAATCTCCAAATATCTCACATGTTAACATACAGATTACCTACTTATGATTGCTGACAAGTATGTATATGGATACATATGGTGGTGCATGATATGACAAGTATTCAAGGAAGCTTTATACAACAGATGGGCTTCTGTACAAGAAGGCTTTGGAGATTTGCATATTCATGAGATAAGGGCAGTGATTTCTTAGCTAGAGAAATGAAAGGATTGAAGGACAGGACTCAAATCTGTGAAGTGAAAATGCAAAATGCTTATGATGTGAAGTAGACAAAGAGCATCATATATAGTAACGTTTAACACGAGAGTGGCATTTTCTCTGTTTCTAGCACAGGGAGGAAAAAGTGGAGAATTGTAAGAAAATGTCCAGACCAAATGTGCATCAAACGCCCCCAACCATCATTTATTTGTTACATGGGAAAGGAGGAGAATAGTCAGTGACACTAGAGAGGGGAGGGGGGAAATTGGAAGCATTAATTCCAGGCTCATTGTGTTCCAGGAATGCAAAGCACCCTAGAGGAGCCAAGCTGCTGCTCAAAGCAAGAGGTTTCCTTTTTTACTTCTAAAAAGGAAGAAAAATCTTTTGCCATCTATATTTAGAGATAAGACAAAATTCTTTAAATCTACCCTTCCCAAAGATTAATGCAGTCTTCAACAGTGTTCTCTGAAACTGAGTGCTTCACTTCAATATAGCAAGAAGGAGATTTTGGGAGAATGGCAAAGGGGAAAAAAAGGATTTTCACTCTCTTCCTCACACAAGCAAAATGTTATCTTTACAAAGTTCAATTATTTTATCTCTGTGTTTTCTTTCCTCCCCCCTCCTTTTTTCCTCTATATATTCTTCTGTGGGAAGGAAATCTCAGATAACTGAATATTTTTTAATAGAAAACATCAACCAGCCATAGAGTAGCTTAGGATCACTTCCAGTAGAATCCAAAACTAATTCAACTCTTTTTCAAAACAAACAAGAATGTCTGTGTGTTAGAAATCTACCTAAGAACTCCAGGCTCATTTCTTGGTTTACCAGGAAACCACTTTACAATGGAGATTTTTAAAACATAAATAAATAAACTCTGCTCTCCAAATAAATGCGGAGACGTCCATACACTTTTCAGCTTCAGGCATGTAATCATCAAATTTTAAAATCATGGAGAAGAAACTCACAAATCTGAGAAAATAAAAGAGAAGATCCACCTTACAGGATCATCATTTGATAGGTTAATTAGAAGTAGAGATGGAAGCATAATTTGAGGGTGTCCACATTTCCCTATGAAAATGTCCATTTCACACATCCCAAGATACAACTCAGGATGCATCCTGCCTTGGGAATCCATACATTTCCAAGCCTTGCAATGCATTTCAAAGAAAATGATCACAAGACCCTAAAAATATGTGTGACTAAGCTGTGTATATTTGAAAAATATTTAGACAATGGTGGAAATCCAGCAGAAATACAAATACAAAATACATGCAAAGGCCAAAAAAAAAAAAAAAACATAAATTTCCATGCAGAGAGGAGGAAAATGGAAATATGATGGGATGAGGATCCCAATGGGATTCCGAGTAATCCTCCCAAAGGTGAGCCTGACATATTTTCACATCCATTTTTGGAAGTACTAGGTAATCTCTCCACTCCACTCCCCAAAATGAGTCATTAATTTATCTTCCAAAGTGCAAGTCTTAAAATTAGCATGAGCAAGACTGCTTCCTCATAAAAAAATACCCAAGCAGTCTTCAAAGCAGCCCAAGTCATCACCTACTTAGGCTGCCAGTCAATGCTTCAAAGAGTTTTAAAAGCATGGCTTCTTTCCAAATCTAATTATATTATTGCACTCTCCAGTTTCCTCCAATCACAAAGTAATGAAGTCATCTCCTTGTGCCACAGTATAGGTGTTCCATCATCACAGTGCCTGAGAAAGAAAGAGGATAGCAAAGGAAATACTGGTCACGATATTGATAAGTATTGATAGGTAATGGTGAAAATGAAAAGAAAGAGTGGAAATTGCATATGCAGAGCACTTCTTTCACATTTGTACCTCATTCTACTCCCTTTCAGCTTTCTTTCTGAAGTTTATTCAGCACCATATCTATAAAGGGGATATAATACCCTAATCACAGTGATTCAGATAACTTTTTAAAAATATCACAGTCCATATAGCCATGTAGATGTCAACTAACTACTTAGGCCTCCATGTGTGCTAAATGTTAGGAGCCTAGTTATCAATTTTGCAGAAAAATAATAATTATACTGATTTTGAGCAATTTACTGCCAATGCAATAAAATCAACCAAGATCAATATATTTCATTCATCTGAAAGGACATAGAACTCTTGGGAACAATTACTGGATTTAGTATTCCTTCTCCACCCTCTCCACCAAAACAGAGGCTTTTGACAAACCTCTTTGTGTAGCAGTTTTTCATTCACAGAAAATCTTTTGTGATCACTTCGATTTCACAAACAAATTTGAAGGGGACTACATGAAGGAATTATGGGTTAGGCTGGGAATGGAAGGAGAGAAGGAAAACATGAGACACTATACAGCCCTCTCTCCACATTTGCTAGGGATAGGGGCACAGGACCCCCATGAAAGTGTGAATAACTCTAGACCCTCCCAAACAGTATTTAACACACACAAAAGTATGATCACCATATTCAACCCATTGTGGATTCCTTTGAGGCATCAGGGTTCCTTCACAAGGCAGAAATGGGTGGCTGGTGAGGCTTACTGCCACCTCCACTGCTGCCCCACACCATTTTAATAGAGACTTACGGGCTTCATTCACAGTCTCACAGGGCTTTCAGTCCCTATAAAAAAGTAGATAATCCATGAATAATCAAATCCACAAAAGTGAAACCCGCAAATGTGGAGGGCTAGCTGTACATCTTGAGTTGGTACTTTCTAGGATAGTTCTGTATATTGAATAGACAGCGGTGCCCAACTAACTAAATGCTGAGCAAAATCAAAATTCTAGCAAGTCAGCTGCAATGCACACTCACAGACATATACATAGACCCACACATGTGCGCACACGTGCCACCTTCTGCCATCATAATCAGCTTTTGGGTTTACTACAGAGGTCAGAATTCTGCTTTAAATGTGCAGTGGCCATTATCAACCTTCAAACCTATCTTTTCTCTGCTGCAACTTCCCCGGACACTGTGTAGTGAGGTCAATATGAATCCAGGCAGTTAGGGTACCACAACCTCTCGTTGCAAATAAGCCTTCTTTCCACAGGCATACCTGCACATGTACATAGCAGTTTTAGCAAGTGAGCATATGCACAACCACACAGCATTCTCACTGGTCTCCTGCTGCTGCTTACTGGAGTTCCACCACTTTTTGAGGGCTGCAACTCTTAAAACTGGTAAGTCCTGGACAGTCCCTGACCATTCAATGTGGGAATGATGAAATGAGTAGGGCAGCAATGGAAAGCAAACGGCCCTCCAGAAGCTGTAGCACTGCAACTCCCAGAAGCCCCAGCTAATATAGCCAATAATGAGGCATTGGGGCTCCAGCCCAAGAACACCTGCAAGTCCACATGATTCCAGTAGAGTAATCATAGTATAACCCTAACTGTACCACAGTAAATCAATTACCTCTTATATCTGATGTTGTCTAAACTCTAAAAGTATGTTGGGATGCAGTTTGTGGCCCTTTGACACCAAATAATTATAGCACTACAATTCCACTTTATCGGCCAAGGTTCCATCCTGTGAGATCCTGAGATTTGCAGTTTAGGAAAGAGTGTTTAGAATTCTCAGCCAGAGATTTGCCCTAGTGCCTTACCAAGCCAGAAACCCTAGGACTCGATAGCATGCAACCCTGAAAGCTGAAGTTGAATTATAAAGCCAACTATGGGATAGTGCCATAGTCACATAAGAAAAAAGATCATGGTCATTGTAGCACACGCAATTTTACATAACAAAGTGGACATAACAGACAAAACTAGACTATAATTTAGCATCCCCAGAAGTCCCTTTTTTCCCCTCAAACATCTTTTTGTAGCAGAAAACACTCTTAATATTGTTTGTACACATAAGCCTATTGTCACAAAAATACAGGTTAACTACTTCCATAATTTCCTGTTTATGACAGACATTCTACTTACAATAGACATTTCCTCGTTAGTGTACAGGATAGAACCCCAGGAAACTATGAGTCTGGAAGGGGTTTCCTTGATTCATAAGGAAAAGAAGCACTGGCTCCATCACCTCTTCTAGCTGTTTTCTTAAGACAGGTACCATAATTTTCAAATGATTCTCGGATCAATGCCAATTCCTATGAGTTTTGAAAATCCAACTGAAATGGAAGCAGAGACAAACCATGTGTAATTTGAAATTGCCTCAAAATCCAAGCTGCTAAGGGAGATTTTTCTGCAGTAAATGAATACCTACTACTCCTTACATAGCAGTCCTGTGAATTTAGACCCCCACTAAGATGTGTTAGAGTTCACAAGTTCAGTTGTGATTTAAATTTATGGCTCACTTGATCCATAAAGTTCCAGGCAGGTAACAACATTTCCTTATTTCATTTATCCTTGCAACACTTCTGAAATGGGCCATTAGTCTTCCCATTATGGATAACTGAGGCAGAAACACAGTGACTTCTCTAATAGCTGTGGGTAAATCCATGGCTGGTTCTAGGCACCATGTTCCCTTCTGCGATTGGCCGTTATAATATTTTAAACCCATAAAAACTAGAGAATCTGTCCTCAATTGCAGGGAAATCACATGAACCACCCCATGGTTCCAGAATTAAATACATATGTGTTGCACTCAGTGTCAGCAGTCAGGTGTGACTTTTGATTGCATTTTTGAATGTCTGAAAATAGACACAATGTTGTTTCCATTTTAGGCATGGACTTATGTGACTGTAAGCATTCATAATATATCAGTCAGTGTTCACACCCAAATGTCTATATGTATGGTAATATGCACAGTAAAGTGCCCAAAGCTCCCAGTGTCATTCTCCAGCTAGTTACAGACCTTCTGTCATAACAGAGTTTGGCAAGCAGAAGTTTCATGGCCTCTCTTGGTTGCTACATGCTGCTCAGATGTCATGGTGGAGTTCAATTAGGCAGCAGATACTATGGCCATTTCCACACAGGGTTTTTTAGACAGGGCAGAGCGTCCTCTAGAGACCAGACTGGATCAGACCTACTGAACGTAGATCCACAGTCCAGCCTGCTCCGGAACAAGCCCAAGGGGTTGTCCAGTGTGCTTTTCAAAGACTGCTAAAAACAGGTCTTTCAAAAGCACAAAGCTCACCACTGCGAGCCTGCTCCCATATGCAGATTCGCAGGCTCACATTGGTGCGAGCCTGTGATCTGCCAGGGGTAGGCTTTAGGCTGACGAGCTTCAGTGGTTGATTGAGACCCTCGACCAACCAGAAGCCACCATTTTCGTCCCCGGAACAGTGTGGAGCGGTGGCCATGGACTGCTCCGGAGAAGCGTGGAGTAGCGTCCAGTGAGTAGCATCACAGGGCAATTCCCTTGCCCCATGTGGAAATGGCCTATGAGGGACTGTGAAAATCTATATCTTCAATGATAGATTATTTTTTATTAAATCAAACTATGTAAGTAATGTCTTCACTCTGTTGCATTTACTTTTAAATTGAAAAGTCTGGATGTTCACAACAGAAGAATTATAATTCCCTATTCCCATTAATGATCTTGGCTGGCATCTTGTATTGCAGTTATGAATCTGTAACCTTGAATTTCAGATCCATATCTGTTGTGTATTCACTAATACTGAATGTCATATCATGAACTATTCCCACAGTCATAAATGCCCCCCCCCCCAAAAAAAAACCCTCCTTAGCAGCCACAAGCTCTACTAAGTGATGGAGGCTTGTTCTGCTGGCAGTCAGGTTACAGTAGGATGACATTTCCAGCCCACTCTGAATAGTGATCAGTAGTGTGATGAGGAATTGTGACAAAGGTCTTTCTTCTGATTGTTGCAGGCTTACTTGCTAGTGGAAGGAGGCTGGGAACATCCTTCTGCTGCACCCTGATAACCAGGAGAACAGATCTCCATCATGCAGAGAGGCTGCTAGCTGTTAAAGTAGGTCTAGGGAGGCCAGCCCAGGAGACAGTTAAAAATTTGAAACTAAATAGGCAATATAGTTAGTGTAAGATCTTGGCCTATATCATTAACAATATAGCATAAGTATCAATTAAATTTCCTTTTTTAAATGATCTCCCTCTCCCAATGGGCCACAAATATGTGCTAAAGCCTATGTGTTTAAAGTCACCTGCTATTACAACTTACAATTGTAGTGTGCTATGGCCATTTCCTCATTAGGCTGTTATAGTGCTATTATTCCACTTTCAACATCCTATGGAATCCTGGAGTTTGCAGTTTAGGGAGGGGTCTTTGGGGCCCTCCTTTTGAGGCCCCTCCCTAAACTGCAAACCCCAGGATTCCATAGGATGTTGAAAATGGAATAATAACACTATAACAGTCTAGTGTGAAAATGGCCACTGTGTTATCTAGAAGTGTATAAAGAAAATGAAAAATGATGAAGAAGAAAAAAATGATTGGGCAAGGAAAGAGAAAAGCACACTTGGTGGCTGCAAATTAGCTGAGCAATTTCAGAACCCCATGATGACCACGGAAAGCTATGTGGATATTTTTGTGCACCTTCGGGGGGGGGAGAAGCTCCTATACAAATAAATATGTGTGACAGATGGCTTATTTGTAATCTGCCTTCCAATATCCCTTAAGTATCTCATTTTCTGCAGATGCTGCTTCCTCTTTACAGTGCTCTCTCACCATCACCATCCCCAGTTATGTTACAAGAAACTGCATTACTTTTCCATATGGAAAAAGCCCTGCACAACATTATATTCCATGTAGCGTGACCAGACTAAAAGAAAAGAGTGTCAGAGATGCTTGAGCCATTTTCAGAGAGAAATCCCACCTGGGTGCTTTTATGCAGAGAGTATATATGAACGGATGCCAACTATAGTTCAAATATATATTACTAACTGAGGCATTCTCTTCTAACTAAAGTGCTGTGGTAGTCTGTTTAATAATAGAAGCAAGTGTTTACTATGAATAATTGGGTGTATATTTGTCTTTCCTATAGTGAGATCAAAACAGCATAAATGGAGTCTTCCCCAGGTTATCTACACAACAAACCTTTGAATCATGTTAAGAGAACAGAAGAGAATAGCCTAAATCCTGTTCAGATCCAACTAGAATAAACCCATTGAATCAATGAGATTTATCTACGAATAGACTCCCCATTAAACAATGTATTCAGTGGGGATACTCTGATTGGGATGAACCACTATGATTCAAGCTAGTTTGAGTATTTGATAGAAATCTATCAATCTTGGCATCTATAATACTCTTAAGATGTGAATCTGGAGAAAAGTTTGTTCTTACCTAGAAGAAGAAAAAATGAAAATTTGCTCAACTTTTGTTTCTGTTTTCTGAAAAAGATCACCTGTCTTTCTGTTGTGATTCTTACCTTCTCAACTGTATTCAGGATTTTTAGTAATGCAAGGGCTTGGAGATACACAATATACACATACACACACACAATAATTCTGTGCATGCATCTGTTAAAACATCAGGTGTAAGATTCTGAATTCAGCTTAAATCCAATGTTGTGCTGATACTGCTGTGCCAGCCAAACAGAGCTCACAGAGAAAGAGGAGACAGAGACAGAGACAGAGACAGAATGAGAGAGAAAGATTGGGAAAGAGAGAGAGATTTTCACAGTACCCAACAAAATATCTCTGGAGAGTTTCCTGGCACTTCAGGACAATGAAATAGCATACACCAAAGAGGGAAGATCACATACACCCTCATTTCAATTGACATTTGCCAGTGTACATCCAGCAGTTAATGTAGATTGAGAATGTTATTAGATTTATAAGAACAGCCTTATGCTCTGCATTTTTCCTCAAAAGTAAGATCTACTGTATCTATTGGCACTTATTGCCTGAGAAGTACGCAGAAGGGGGCATCATTTCAACCCATAGCAATGACTGCATGCAAGTTCTTAACTCAAAAACACATCACATCATTCATAGTAATAAATACTTTTTCTGCTTTCAGAAATGCTCCACTCAGTGGCCATTATAGATTAACCCTCAACCATGCAGTTTGGATGACCACAACATAACCATTTCTTCTTGCCCAGAGCAAAGAATTGAGAGATACCATGATGCTACTGTGCCCAGCCTACCTTCAAAATGTTGCAGATCCTCAAGCAGAGGATGAGGCCAGAGGAGAGTTTTGTATATTGGGACCACCCATAAAATATTTACTATCTCAAGCATCAGGAGCCTGTTTCTGACAAGTGGACAAGTATAGAGTGTGTGAAAAGAGTAAGGTGGTTAAATATTTTGTGTCATGTATGGCATCTCAAGTCCCACAACAGGTTGCAATGCTGTGGATCCACAGAAAATTGGCTGGAAAATCACAACTATATGTGTCTAGGAATCTACTTCTAGTTGACATTTTAGTTTTGGTATCATTGGAAGGGTGTAAGAGCAGTGATTTCTGCTGAACCATTAGTCTTGGAGCCATTCAGGAACAATGAACAACTATGGGGAGTATTTCACTCTCCAAAAAAATTCACTGCAGGGGCCATAGGAGGAGTGTTTGACATGAACCAATGGGCTGCCAAAAAATAGTTTCTGTGGAGATAGACAGACTGCAGCTCACAGAGTGCATTTTACTTAGCTTGATGTTTTATAGATGCCCAGGAATCTTATGGAAATGAGTCAGTGTGGAAAGCGGGCACACAATTGACTCTTGCATCAAACTGTGTTATCTATTAAATATAACATCTCTTTGTAATACTAGTCCTTCCCAAACATCCACACAAAAGAAATCTCAACATCTTTCTACTATTCCCTTGCTCTTAAATGCTAAACATCTAACTTACGAAATCCATCAAATATAGTGGCCACTAGTAATCGTGTCTCAGCCTCACCCCATCTCAGGAACTGTAGCATTATTCAGCAGTTATCCCAAGCCACACAAACATAAAAGTCTCACTCACCATAAGCCTCAGAGCTTCCCTTCACATTGTATGAAAGGAACTCTGTGCCTTTTTGTATATGAAGAATGTTCTTGCTATCTCTACTCTGGGATCAGAAATAAGGAGGTTGAGCTTTTCCACTGTTGTTTGTGCTGGCAATGGAGAATATGAGTGGGGGAGGAGATGGAATCCCACTATTATGTCTAATCTGAAATTGGAGATAAAAATGGGATTCTTCTAACCACAGCTTGATTTCTCAACTGGAGAGCAAGGCAGTGTTCAAGGGAGTCTCCTCAATGTTAGGTGGTTGGGTAGACAGATGGAATTTTAGGAATGTGGCTGGGCATCACTTGATCACTCACAGGGCATAGACAAACCTTTTAGGGGGCAGATTAGGCCCATGGGCCAGAGATTCACATTCAGACACATGCACATGTACACACACACTGTACAGATCAATTCAGAAATAAGTCCTATTGAGTTCCATGAGACTTAGTTCCATGTAAATGTTTATAGCATTGTAGCCAAAGTCTTTGCTCAGTTAAACCTCAAGTACAATTTTTTTACTCAAAATGAGGAGATTTTCAGGGTTTTATTTCTGAAAGCCATTCAGTTTCTTTCCACCGGTTCTTCCTTCAATTTATCCACAATATTTTTAAAAGTGGTCTCATACATAAGGAGAAATAAAGAGGAACAAAATCTTGCTGGATACACCGAAGATCTTGAACACACTTAAACAAGCTCCTGAAATCTCATTTTCATTTAACTATTGAAAATGTAAATGTTGTACAATGTTGGTAATAAAAAGGAGCACTAAAGCCTTTGGCAAATGTATACTTTCGCACAAGCTCACGCAAAATGGCTAATAACAGTACCTACAATCTTTACAGAAGTTTTCAAAGAAGTAGCCATGTTAGTCTCTTGCAGCATAAAAAGGAGAAAGGGAGATGGAAGTGGGGGGAAGGAATGTGGCAGCACCTTTAAGACTAATTAGGTTTTATTTTAGTATGAGCTTTCATGGATATAAACCACCTTCTTCGGAAGCAGTGTTCTGTGATATTAACACCTCAGGTATAAAGCATATTTATACATTCGTGGGAGTGAAATAGAATGTAATAGGATCCAGAAAGATGCAAATCATGTCCCTTGCCCTAAATTTTCAATGGGCTGGGCATGATGATAGCAGGTCTTTCAGATATTTACAGTGGTCAGTTAGCATGGATGTGTGAAAGCAATAAATCTGCTTACAAAAAGTAGGTTTCCCAGATTCAAAATTCTTTTTTTCCCCTCCCTCGCCTTTTCTCTTTTTTATGCTGTGGAACAATCTTTATAACATCATATACAACCTTTCCAACAGGTCATTGTGAATTTTGGAGCCATTCTAATGTTCTCTCATTACACATACACTTATTCCCCCATAGACTAAGTAATATATTCACATGCATCAATTTAGAAAAGACATTTTGACATACTCTCAAAGATTTGCTTTTCCATGTTATTCATGTAATTAAGGAAGGGAAAGCATCAAGATCAAAATTAATTAGTATTACAAGGTTACTACAAAGTGCTTGAACAAGTTATAATTCTGTGCTGTGATAATTTCTTTACTTTTCAAACTCTTAAGACGTATCAGATTTGATCTTTTGTTCAAAGCAATTACACAGTCATTAGGCTATATCTTTGCATTACACAAATAAATTAAATATAGATCTCTAATATCAAAAATTGTGTGTGTGTTTCTTTAAGGCTTTGGAAATTTTACCGTCAAATGTGATGCTTATTCTAGACTGACTAGTAACTTGATTTGATGGACATGTTCCTTAGATTTATAGATGACTTTTTCTTAGACAGTGGTTGTCCTTCAGTGCACCGGAATGCTGGATTTCCTTCCCTGGGCTAAATGGATCATTGGTTAGACTAATAATACTGGCTTTTGTTCTTAACAAAGTTGCTTTGTTTATAGATCTCACCTGGCAGACTTTTAAACCACCAGTGTCACTGAAACTGAGGATATTGTACCTTGAAAGTAGGAATTCTGTGCAGGACATTAGTGTATTATTTTATCAATAACTACTGGACACATGGTGTTGGATGAATCTTACAATGGATTTATGTGCATGATTCATATAAGCTACATATGAGCCAAACTAGACAAAGAAGCACATGGGCCTCCAAATCAAAGCTTGGAAAGTTCCCCAGTTCCCCAAAACCACATTGCTACTAGCCATGCTGGCTAAGATTATGGGAGGTATAGTCCAAAGAAGCAACTTTTGCCAGCTCTGTTTTAGATGTCAGTAGTCTGCAAGTCTCATCAGCCATAGCCAGCACAACCAATAGAAATTGCTGATGACATTTTTAGCTTCTTATCTCTAGATAAAAAGCTGTTCTGAAAGTATGAGTTACTAGATTGGATAAGAGATGTGAGACTTGATCTTTCCAATACTTTCTATTTTCTTAATTGTATGCACACATACACACAAACATGGATGGGGGATTTGCTGCTGGCTCCATTAGGAGACTTGCCTAACCTGTAATTTGTCCTGAAAAGATTAAAGGTTGGACAAAGGAAATGTTAACTGGGAAAACCATATGGGCAATGGGGACAAATAAAGCCACTTCCTTAGGGGGAATTTTCAGTCTGAATTTCAGCCCTCTCCACAGCTGCATTTTGTAAAAATTTAAGGAACCATTTAAAGAGTGAGGGTGCTAGAGGGTGGCCAACTTGTTTAACAGAAATATAGGAGATCCAAATTCCAGTTCCCAGTGAGCCATGAAACTGGCTGGGTACCTTTGGCTGAGGCACTTCCTTTCTCAGTCTGATCTACCACATAAAGGCAGGGGGAAGGAGATTCATGCACAAGACTCTCAAGCATATGAGAAATTGAGTAAAGTTAACATTTTTATTATAACCATTGTCACAAGCATAGCAAGTTTAAGCAAAATCACTTAGGTTGTCCATTTTGTTCGGTCTGCTTGTCCTTTGCTACTCTTGTATTTTTCTTTGTGTCTTTCCTAATTGGGTTGAGATCCCACAATTGTCTGCATAGGATAAAAGTTCTGCAGGCCAAATTTCACTACTGCTCCCTGCTTACCACCCCAGGACTCAAGGTTTTGCTGTGATAGCCCCTAAAGAGACTTTCCATGGCTGGTGGACAAGAGAAGGATCTGGCTATGCCCCTGGGGTCTTGGTAGATGATCATAGAATCATAGAGTTGGAAGAGACCACAAGGGCCATCATCCAACCCCCTGCCATGCATGGATGATGTCATCCATGTGCCTATGGGACATAACCAGATCCTTCTACAAACTCCCACACTTTCTACCAGTCATAGAATGGCCACTCAGGGAGGGTGCTATTGCAGAAAACTGTGAATTCTCAGGAGCTTTTACTTGTTGCAAAAGGTGGAAGAGAATATCAATCTCTGCAATGACCAAAAAAGACATACACAGGTACAAGGTGGACTTGGGCTTGCATACATCACTGACAGGATGTCAGGCAGTGTCTTTTAAAAAATATGAAAAATATAGTTTTCACAGTCTCTGTTGTCTACAGCAGCTGTACTAATGATGATAATTCATGACAGTGGTGGACACTACTACAAATGACTATAGCACTATATAGGGCAAAGTGGGCAACTTGGCTGGTTTGGGGGGCAGTTTTCTCCAGAGACCCCATGGGCTGCCCAAACTGCCAAAATGTGTGGGTGCAGGAGAGGAAATAACTAAAAATCCAGTTCTGATTGTGAAAAACTGGTATTTCTGAGATTTAATCAAGTGGAGCAAGGAGAATTTCCTGTTATATAAAAGGTAAACTGACACTCCTGGAAGCTAAGAGATGCCACAAATAAAGAGGAAGAGAGGGGTCAGAGGAAGTGGGGGGGGCACAGGCTTTCTCTAAGCCAATCCTAGTTGCTTGATTTTATATAGTAAAAGAAAGATGTGGAAAATAATCTGGTTGTGATAGTAGAAAGGAACTAACAAGTCACTGTAATTTTACAAGAGTCCCAATAGAGAATATGTGTGAAGTAAATTCTCTTATTTTAAAGACTTTGGGAACAAGTCTTGTTACAAAAGTGAAAGAAAATTTTACCACTTAGAGAAGAGTACCTAAAAGCATTAAATTCAATGACACTGGCACTAGGGCTTTGTGGAATAAAGCATTCTTAGCCTATTTTGAATTCATTTTGAATGAATTCTAAAGCAGGAGGGATGAAAGCTGGAAACCTCTGTGCTAGGCTTTGAAATATTTGATAACTTTCAAGAAATATGGTCAGTTAAGAGCAGGGCTTCTATCGACTCCTGTTATTCCTATTCTAACAATAAAAATGTTCCCTAAATAGAACATTTAAATTGCTTTTCATATGTGTTTTAAAATGAGAGAGCGAGAGAGGTTACCACAGCAGGGGTTAGAGGTATAAATATCTGTTATGTATTTTAACAGCTGTTTTTGAAGAAATCTTCTAAGCATTATTTTGTCATAATTTGTACAATTGCTTTTAGACTTAACTGCTATGCTTGGTTATTTCTGACCCTTCATTTTTCCTTGATAAGTGCAGGAATTCTAATGAACCAGAAGCCTTTGAAAAATGTTAACACAAGGGCATTTTGCTGCTACTCCTAATGGCTTCATCTCGGGTACATTAGAATGTATTACTGTGCACAGAGGTTTAACATTTCCCACCCTGGTTAATCAATGCTGCCCTCTCAGAATTCAGGATTACATTATAATTGAGGAGGAATTATTTACTACTCCAAAGCTGAGGAAAAAATAAGACATTTTCAGGACTCCCTATCAGTGGGGTTTTGCTCACCATAGCATTGTTCCAACTGGGTGTGTCTGCCTCAAACTAATGTTTCTGGACTCATTGAGAATCAGTTATTTTGTCCTAGTTCAGAGCTTATACCCCATTAACACCTAATTATTTAAATTGAAGGATTTGCATGATCCAGCAATAGGTAAACTGTGTGTGTGTGTGTGTGTGTGTGTGTGAAATATTTCTAATAACATAAATGCTATACAGTAACACAGGTAAATTAGAGACGAAAAGAATACTCAAAATTATTGATTCCCAGGTTGAAAAATGGGTGCCCCTGACAGTCCTGTTGAGAAGAATAATAAACAAGATAGAATTTTGTGATTTCCCCCCACCCCACCCCTGGTAAGAAGTGCCCCTAAGTGTTGCAGAAGAACTACTCTTTGGGAGAAAATATGTACAGAAAATTGGTTTCCTGACAGAAAATTGGAGGGAGTGCACAAAAATACATGTGTATTTCTCCACAAAATAATTTCTTCACAGCATTTTGGAACATTTCAATACAAGGAGAATGCTATAGAGGAATATTTGTTTTCTGCTGCAGTGAGGGGAAACCAACTGTAATTATTCATCTTCATATGCAAGGACAAAATAGTCAAGGATTTGCATCCTGAAGGTAAATATTGCATAAACAAATATTTTTAAAGCCTGTTAAGCAACATTAGATTGTAGTCAGATAGGCAATAATATGAAAAAAAAATAATTATGAAAATTAAATATTACAAAAGAAGAAAATACATGTTTAGACCTTGCCAAAAAATTTCTCATTCCAAAAATTAGCCAGATATTTCTTTGTAAGAAATTGTTATTGTGTAGATAACCTTGCCCTCATGAAAACCATATTATTTTTGTAAGGAAAAAATCTTCCTCAGGTTTCCTGCAAATGATCTGAAAAACTAGACAGTTCTGACATTTTCCTATTTTGGGACCTATATACATCCTGGCAGCTAATAATAGTCCTAATAGAAGTTGTAAATCTACCAACTCAATCTTTTCTTTAAAATCGCACAATGAAATAGCCTTAAGGTTAGCTGATAGCTGGTATCCTTTTATATGATGGATTATAATAAGAATTATACTCCAAAACTGGTTAATACTTGAACAGTTCCAAAATGTTCTTTTCAAGGGTCTTGACACCTTCAGTGCTCATCAAAAGTAGCAGGACAGATTTTACTCAGTTTGGACAGAGCAAAATATAATTGATTAGATTAACAGGATAAAGGTAAGTGTTTGGACCAATGACACTGTGTCAGTGACTTACGGTGGCATAACTTTTAAAGATGTGGCACAAGGAAGTATCCAACACCTTCTTGCACAATGCTCCTGCCCAGGAGGTGTGACAGCACCAAGAGAGCAGCTCCGTTCCCCAGCCAATGACTGGCCGCAAGGGTGTGCCCATCCACTGCCTGGCTGCCCCTGTGTACCTTGGAAAGAAACAGCTTCCTCCCTCATCTGGGGGGAAATGGCTGCTGCTTCTTCTCTTAGGAGGACATAGCCAGCTAGATGGCAACTGGGTGCAGTTCATGAGCAGCTGGTGACCAGAGGGAGGAGCTGTCCCTCTGAACCTCCAGCTGCCTTTTCAGACCCAGAAAAGAAGCAGCAGCCATTGCATACTTCCCCCAACCCAGCATAAGAGACCACATGTAAAACCCAGCAAAGAGGTTGTGAAGCGTAAGCACTTGGTTTGGCTGAGAGCTCTCCCTGCTTTTTGTGCTTACACTGGAGAGAAAAGCCAAGCTCTGCATCACAAATCAGTCTCATTAGCCATACCATCCAACATTACTGTTAAAACTTAGGAACAAACATAATGTGCATTATCATCCTGTTTAAAAGTTTCTCCACTAGTGTTAATGAGACAACTCACCCTGGAGTTGCAATTTTAGCAAGAATGTAACTAGCTCTGCACAGAACGCTTGTGTAGAAACATTTTCATTGTAAAATGTAGGTTCCTGAAAATCTATCCTTACTTGCCATTGTTCCTCTCTGATCACAAGAACTTCTTTTCTGCATCAGCTACTTCAACATCATTCCTTCCTTTGGGTTCTGTTCCTTGGATGACTCACGTTATAGAAATAGGTCCTCTACTTTCAGAACCTTCCAGTCCAAAGGTGTGTCCAAAGAACACAACTATAGCACTTTGATGACACTTTAACTACCCTGGCTGCTTTCTGTGGAATCTTGGGATTTCATGTTATTGTTGTTATGTGCCTTCCAGTTGTCTTCATGTTATGGAGACCCTATCCTAGGGCTTTCTTGGAAAGATTCATTCAGAAAAGGTTTGCCACTGATGAAGGGATTTCATAAGGGACTTAGAATTCTGTTCCAGAAAGTTCCAACAGGAATTTACTAAATCTTTCACTGAACTACAAATCCCAGGATTCCATAGAAAGGAGCCATGGCAGTTAAAGTTGTACCAAACTGCCAGGATTGTGCAGTGTGGATATTCTGTAAGTCTGACTAGAAGAAAAGGAACCATCAGAGAGTATTGCAGCAGCCTTGTGTTTGCCTGCAAACAATCAGACACTGGATAACAGACTGAAAAGCAAGCACACTGGTCACCCTACCATATAATTCCCACAGTGCTGAAATGTTTTGTATTTCTGTTAAAATTATGGTGATCACTCCCAAATGGCATCAGAGCCAACAGAAAGGGGGTAAACAATACTGCCTCTCCCCTCCTGTCTATAAAACATGAACAGAAAAGGCCAATAGCACCCCAGTCTGATTTGCTACCCACATAAGTTGAATTTTTTTACAGCTGAGACAAACTAAAGATGGTCCAAAAGAGGATCATTTCCCTAAAGCAATTTCAGAAGAGAGGAATAATGCATGGTTGAAGGATGGAGATGTATATTGTCCTGCCTAGAGTAGTTAAACACCTAAACAGCAGTGGGGGCAAAAAATCAGCACTATAAATTAGGGTCCCCCCCCTTGCATTGATTGCAGAGGACATGTACAGATTTTTTTTTAGGGTCTTCCTCATCATTATTAATGATCTTTACCTGTTCATTTATTGCTGTTCTTTGCTCTGCCACTCATGAGTTACTGGAGGCTATCAATAGATTGTGAACATAAATAATGTAGCCATAAAGCAACCCTTTTGAATTCACAAGTATCAAATATATTGAAAGGAGTATAGTATATGAGAGAAAGGTTCTGTTGAAAGCAGAAGACTAAGAGCATCCTGGGAGATGTTGAAGTATTGCTAATGATTAGCACTGTGCATTCAGCAAGTCTGTACAGGCTTCTTGATGGACACATAGAGAGTCAGGCTTCTCTTTGAAAGAAATAAAGCAAGTCTAATATGTAGTATTGAATACTGAAGGAAATTATAGTGCAAGTATGGAGCCTGTTTATGCTTTTGGCCAATTTTATCAAGCCTCTGTTTTAAAAAATAGTAAAGATGTCTTCTGTACATCTTTCCTATAAAGATGTAGCTGTAAGATTTCTGCATTCGTCACATTTTTGAAGTACAAAATTATTTCATATAATGGCATGTCTATATTTTTTGTGAAACTGGACATGTTTCTTTGAGGTTTCTTTGGCACTGACTTTGTATAGTCATCTTCCACAACTGGCCTGTGACAGACAGCCATGAAATTGCATGGAATGATTGGACATAACTGGAGAGAGATTGGACAGAATTGTATCCTCCAGGATTATAAGTGTGCAGGCCCTAAGCAGAGAATGGGGCCAAGCATTCAAATATCAGCTGAGAAAAAGACTCAGAAATTTCACAGCGTAGTTAGCATGCTGAAAGCCATAGGTTTTCTGGAGATGTGTGATGCTCTCCTGTTCTGCATAATCTTAATATTGCAAAGGTATAACTTGATAACTTAAGACCAAATTATAGCCCTTTCCACACATTACCTGCTCGCAGAGGTGGGGGGTACCGTTCACGCAAGCAGCCTCTTGCGCGAGGCACTCACATCGCTCCTCCGTTCTCCCGCACCTGGGTTGCTGGTCGCGTGGCCATCGCGCGAACACCCCACCCCTTCCTTCCGCAGTGCAGCCTGGGAGCTGTAGGCTGCCCTGGGAGAGGAAGCGCAACCAGCCCGGCTTGCCCAATGCACTGCAGGGCAGGTAAGTGCACGAAGGCCCCGGGAGCATTGCGCAACCACGCAGCATTTTCGGCTTAGAGCCAAAAATAAAAAAATCCATGCATGGCCCGCTTTAGACTCTTGAGCATCGCATAAATGGGAGTGCATCGTACAGACCGCCACTCCCATTTACGTGACGCTCAAGGGGCTCTCTCCCAAAAGAAACTGCGTGCGAAAAGGGCATATGTCTTTCATGTTATTCACACTTTTTGAAAAGTGTGCTCATGTCAGGGTTGGCACGATTTGGCTCTTCTGAGCATGAGCAGAGTGCTATCTGTGAAGAAAGACTTCACCGCAGCAGAGAGTCCCAGTGAAGCAGGAAAAATTCCAGAGGCTCGTTAGTTAGGCTTAGAGTACTGATTTATTGATGGACTCTAAGATAAAGCTTAGCAAAAATATGCAGGTTTGCCAGCAATTAGACAAGAAGAAAAACAGTAGTAGATAACGGCATAAAATCAGGCAGCATTTCCCCTTACAAGCACTATACTGCCAACAGCATGGCAGGTCTAGCTAGGACAGCTAACTGGCAGCTGGTGAAGGCAAACACCAGCCTTTTTATGCTACCTTGTCACCCTGTAACATGTGGGGTGACCCAATCAGTGCTCTGGCGCTTGGCCTTCCTGAATACACAAGACATAGCCATAACAATCCTGCCAGCCTTTTGCCTGTCTGGCCACACCACCTCTTCCCTCTGCCATCCACTCAGAGGAAACTTTTGCCTGCCCGGAAACAACCTTGACAGCTTAAACCAGTCACTTTGATGTGGAAGGGGAAAAAAAGCCATGGGGTCTCAATCCAGAATGTCCTTCCAGTTTGGTTTAGGATCTTTGACCAATATCCTATCCAAAAAAAAAAAAAAAACACTCCATCATATATATTTACATCCAAAGGTGTTGGCTGCACTAACTGCTACTTGTGTGAGATAAGGCAGCAGCCTAAATACCCTAAAGGCACCAAATCCCATCTGATCGTGGAAGCTAAGCAGGATCAGCCCTCGTTAGTACTTGGATGAGAGACTGACAATGAATACCAAGTACTGGAGGCTATATTTCAGAGGAAGGAACTGGCAAAGCCACCTCTGAGTATTCCTTGCCTAAGAAAACCCTATAAAATTCCTGAGGCTCCCACAAGTTGACAGGTTATTTAAAGGCACATATACAACCAAAGAGCAAGAAAGATGGGGCAGAGTTTGGCAGTATACAGAACTGAAGGTGTACAAGGTAATATAAGTAATCTGTAGTTTGGCCCTTAAGAGTAAATTCAATTTATATAATTGTTCACATTCTTTGTGTCATGTTCCATGCACATTACACTTCAAGCTGATGTACACAGGTGTCCCCCAAATAGCTCCTTACACATATAGAACCAGTATACTTTATGAAATGTGGTCACTTGCTCAGTGTGCATATACAGAGCATCTTATTTTAAAATACATTCAAACATTTGATTCTGTCACCCTTTGGTGCTCAGTGGTTTCCATGTCATTGGGGAGGTGAATCTGTTCTGGGATCCGCTCTGAACTTAAAGGAGCTATCCAAGGTGCTGATCCTCGCCACCCAAATATCCAGCACTTTGAATAATCCCTTTAAAAGCAGGAGTAGATCCCAGAATGGATTCAACACTCAACTGACATGGAAGCCACCAACCAGGACTAATTTTGTACCTCAAAATTAATAGATTTGTTGGGGGATTATGTGTGTGTGCTTCAGACATTTTTTATGGAGAAAAATATGCAGTGTTAGCTGAAATTTAACAACACAGGCTAGAAACCTGTATATGAATTATGTATATATAAACACCACAGTTATGGTGCTATGCAGTGAATCCTGAAATAACCCCTCCCATCCCCACCTCGTGGGAAGCAAGGACAGCAGGAATCTGTTCCTCTGTCACTCAGGAAGCAGCTAACTGCCATTTCCACTTTTTCTCCTGTGAGCAATTTCCAGTGAAATAGGCCAAATCAGAGTCCTTGTCAATAATTCCCTCTCACACCAGAGATCATTCCTATAAAGTAGTGTGGGAACATCAGTCACCTGCTCCCTGACTGACAGGAGAAGATACCTCCGTTGATTGCAATGGCTGCTGCCTAATAAGTGGGGATTGGGGCATCCCTGCATAGCAGTGATGTAGACTTGAGTCAATTGACTCAGACTCAAGTCAGGCTTAAGTCACTTCACTGACTCGACTCAGACTTGACTCAGCAAAAATTGCACACTGACTCAACTCGAGACTTGCATATTTTTAGTAACCGACTTGCTGCATTTGGTTCAGTAACATAGCACATTTATCCAGAAACTTACAACTTACTGGTCATATGACAATCTGTCTCAAGCCCAAAGTGTGGATATATTTTTCAGAGGGAACAGCAAATGGGTTAGGCAATGGGCTTGAGGTAGGGATGAGGTCTGCTCAGTAGCCTGTCCCTACTATATATAGGAGGAGTTTTCTAAAACTTTTGCTAAGAGCAGAAGGCAAGACTCGTGCTCAGAGTGCAGAGCACATATCTCAGAGGGGAACAGAAAATGTGTTAAGCAACGGGCTTGAGGAGGAACAATTCTTCTTTCTAAAGCTCTTGAAGCTTAAGTAATGGGGAATAAGAAGGATCCTATTCCCCACCTTTGAAAAAGCCTCCAGCTTTGCAAATGGGAGGTAAGAAAGATCTTATTCTCCACTTCCAAAGCTGCAGATGGCAAAATCACAAAGGTCAACTCTCCTTAAATTGTTAAAACTGACTTTATTCAACTCTGTCCAGAAATTCTGGAATACAGGTTGAGGAATAAAGTTGTCTCCCAGACTTGAGACTTTGACTCGAGATTTGACTTGAAAGTATCTTGCAAGAACTTGAGACTTGACTTAAGATTTAAAGGTAAGATTTGAGACTTGACTTGAGACTTGGAGTAAAAGATGTAAATGCATCATTGTTGCATAATCCTACATAAATTAGGGGCATAACTCTAGGTTACTCATTAGGGACTGCCTAAGAGGAATCTACAATTTACAGCTGTGAGATGACAATATCATTTAAGGTCTGTGTTGCGAGTCTATGTCTGCAACAAAACATGTTTCTGGAGAACTAAAATGTACTATTGTGATAAAAGAGTGCTAAACAGTCGTTTTTCAGATGGTGAACCTGTTACACATAGTAGTCATGTATGACGAAAGCGAGACAGGAGTGGAATTTGGCATGGAGAAATTAACAAGGGAGGAGAGATCTTTTCATGGCTTGCTATACCTCTGTTCCAAATTATCTTCTGACTACTTTGCCTCTTGCAGGTTCCTAGTGGCCACATTCAGATGATTGTATCATATCTTGATGAACTTAGATGTGCATGAATCTTTTCCCATCTATTTCATTCATACACCAATGCTTCCCTTCTAAACTTCTCAAGCATGCCATGATAAGCAAGGACATCACCAGTTAACCGTAGTTTCCCATTTCATCTGAATTGAAAAACTGGAGTCACAAGGTTCAGATTCAGTCGTTATCCTGAAGCATAGATTGAAAGTTCTCAGTTTGGATACAATTGGCAACTATGGCCCTTTTCACATCCTACCTTTTCCTGTAGTCTTTCGGTTGCAATCCTGGTAGTACCTATGCTGGGAAGAGAGTATGGTGGGAATGCCTCTTCCTTTCACAGCATAGCTGGGCTCTTTCCCACACCTCCATCACATTCTAGGGCCTTCCACAGGGCAGGTAAGTGCAGGACCATCAACCAATCAGGGGTCACTGATGGAGAAAATTCATCAATGATTTACCCCACTATCAGGCTGGCTGGGAATGGGAGAAGAACAGGACCATGACGACATCTTGAAGAAGCATCATCATGATCCTGCTCCTCTACCATCCCCATGCTGGTGCATCCCAGCATCCTACAGCCTCCTACAGAAGGGACCTAGGTCTAATTGTGGGCTTCTGGACTTAACTGCACTGTGTCATGAAGGGAGGAGGGAAGAGCCTGCATTCATGAGATCCATTTGTATCCTAGGTTATTAAGCTGTAATATTGTTTTTCAAGTATGGCCAATGTGCATCAGTGGGGGGACACACATTGAAAACCAATAGAGCTGTTTCCAGTGTAAGGGCTAGTGGTGCAATTTTCTATGTGAAATGCCTCCTCTGTACCTTAAGTGAGGTAAGCCTGTTGAGGTGAAGTTTTCCAACACCCTGTGCCTTTCCAAGCTGCTTGCTTGACCAGGAATGATGCTTCTAGGTGGGAAAGATCTACTGATGGCTGCAAGTTGTGGCCATCATGAGATCTTGCGGAGTGTGTAATTTCATGAGACCAGTTAGTTTTGTGAGATTTATAAATCTTGCAAGACCACCTCCTTGCCTGAGATTAGCACAGGCTGCTATATATTTGCTTGTGCAGCCTGGCCTGGCTTGGCCTGGCCTCTTTCACCTGCTTGCTGCAGACCACTGCCCCACTCACCCTCTGTTTCAACTGAAGTATCCCTGGACTCTTGTTGGTCATCTTTGGGGGCTGGGCAGGATTTTTTTCATGTACTTGTGGCAAGTTTTTTGCCTTCCCTATGAACTACTTATAGCAAATAGATTTTCTGTTTTCTGTTTATTGCATCTTATGTAACAACTGGCAGAGATGCAGGTGAGGGGAGACTTGACTCTTAAAAGTATTAGCGATATGAGCATAGGTAAAGGAGGGCGTCTTAGAGTAACCCTTCCACTCTGCTTTAGTCCAACAATAGGTAATTCAGGCTCAAGCCTGAGGCAGACTGGTCCAACACAGATGGTGACCCTGCAAGTGTGGCTGGATGAGCACTAAAGGCACAGGTGTCTCCTCCTCACCTTTATATTGTGCAATGATTCACGCAAATAAAATCATGGCCAGTTGTTATTCCAGTCCAGGGATCTGGGTCTTATAGCAATGCAACATGGGTTTATCCCAACTTGACTAATAAATAGCTTTCCAGTCTGTGACATTTCTGTTTAGTGAAGCTGAAGCTGTTTAAAATTGTGGCATATTTTGAATGCATGAGAGCATTCATCTGAACTCTGGCCCCAACAACGTCTTGCTATGATCCTGGAAACAGAGCTTGACAGAGGAGGATTACAGCAAATATATAGTGAATAAAGAAAGGATGAAGTCCCTTCGGCCTGCCATGTCTTTGCTCCAAGTATCTCTTCAGAAGCTGCTTTTCCTTAGGAAAACAGGTACTATACACCCATGCATATAAAATGCAGTTAGGCTCTTAGAGATACAAATAACTGCAAATCTACCATTGCACATTTCCATCTATTAGGAGAGTGTGCTCTACAAAGGCTTCTTTTCCTCTGCTTTTATAGTTAGCATCATCTTCATATGACTTTGCATTCTTCTCCGGAATATCTGACAAACTGACCTAAGAGCAGAGGAACAAAAGTTCACCTTTCTAGGGTTGCTCTTTTCTTTTTTCCTGGGAGCTTATTTTGTAATTAAGTTAATCCCTAATGGCATGTGGATAGTAGGCCTAATTACATAATTAGACAACTGCCTTATTAACTGATCTGTGATGACATACCAAATGCATCTTTTGAATTCCATGGTCTCCACAGATTCTTCAAAGCCTTTTGTGTGTAACCACCAGTCTAAAGTTCAATAGCTCAATTGTGCAGTCCTTTCCATTTTCTTGGTAGTCCTGGATAGTTAACAGCCTGAGGTTCAGCACAGTTTGGGTTTTTCCCTGGACTTCAAATTCAGTAGGGTTTTTTTAATATATTAAAAGACATAAGCATGTCCACTAAATTTCAATAATGTTTTCTAGAAGGATAAAAACCTAAGGAGAGGTTGGTGGGAATGTTTAAAATGTTCATTTATTTTCCTGGACAGCCACACTGCCTTGTTCTAAACTTCTTCGGACCTGTTCATTTATTGTGTATTATTACAAATATGAAGCATAAGAGTTGTCTTCATAGTGTCACCCTCTGATAGAATGGACACCATGGATAAAATGTATCCTACCACAGCCTGCCCCCCATCTTCAATATTGACTCCAGGGGGGTTAGAGGACTTTGTAAAGCAGATTTGTGGAGTATATCAGGGAGGAGAGAATGGGGATGCCCTGTTGCATGAGTGAATGTCTGCTGGCATGACACTGTGGATGCAGCACGGATTGAGTAACAAGTGGCAATTATACAGATACATTTGTGGTAGTGAAGGTTGGCTGTAACTCCCCATTGAAGTCAGTGGCTACTCTGCAGGGCTGTTTGCTACATAATCTTTTGGTGAGGATGTTAATGCTAGGATGTTATACCAGGTTCTGGTATAGCTAAAACCTGGGAAAGTTCTGGTTCTTTGCTACAATACCCCGTCACTCCAAAGGCTTACTGGGGGATTCTGTGATCTGCAATCCACAAAGTAACCCATTATGTGAATAAATTACTCGTGGTGTGTCTGCAAGAAAGACACTGGAAGCAAAAGCTTTCCCACTGAAATTAACCTTGGTTTCTTATGTGTCTGATCATGACAAAAAAAAAAACTCTTGCCAGACCAGTTGTTAACTCCATAGCACCATATCCAAATCTGTGAAATTAAACAGAATGTCAAGAGTACTGATAAGCTAACATTAGGAAGTCTGACAGCTACTTGTTTCTAGCATTTGTCAACTTTACCTCACCATTTGGACAGCTTCCTTCCATCCTAATTTCAGGAAGAGCAGCTTGTCACAGGCACAATAAGCTTCCTAATACAGCCACTACACAATAGATGGGATGCCTCGAAGCCTTTTATAAGGCAGATGAAAACACCACTTGATGATAGTTTTACAGCAGTGGCTTTCCTGCCTGAAGTGTAAATGGTCCAATTGTACAGTTGCCAGCAGTGCTGCTCTCCTGATGGAATTTGGAGGAGGAAGTGAGAAACATCTATCTTTCTTGACTGATCTTTCCATTTGACTCTCTTCCTTTGTATTAGAAATGATATCAAAGAGCACTGCTTTCATAATGGAACCAAACCTATTTTCCACCAATCTTTTGGCATTCCACAGCTGCCTTTGAAATGGGGGAGGGCTATAAATGTTTGAGAACATGCCTAGAAAGCAGAAGAGCCTAGATTTGCACTGGAATCCTCTTCGATGAGAATCCATTAATAACAACAGACACATATCCTTGAATATGGGACTGGCCCTGTTTGTATGCAAAGTTGTATGTCTCAAAAACCAGCTCCAAATTTCTACCGGCCCTCATACCTAAAGATGCTAGTTATCCTCTCTCCAAACTGCAGTTCCAACAGCTTCTGCTGTTGTTGTACCAATGCCAAAAAGAAGGCTGTCACTGTTAGATGCCTATATATATATATATATATATATATATATATATATATATTCTGGTGCCCCTACCATTGCAAAATGAGAGATCACCAGAGAGCAAATCTCTCGACTGCTATGACCCTCCCCAGGCCCAAAACAGCTGGTGAAGTTGATTCCTACAGTCCCAAGAAGAGTTAGGGTGGCTGATGGCACTTTGTGTAGCACTTCCATTTTGGTAGTTTGGATAGCTGTTTTAAAATTCAGACTAAAAGCTGGAGTAAATTCATCACTCTGCCAACATAGAAGCCACCAGCCTCTAATTGTGAGAAGCCTTTTGAGGCAGAGAATGAAAGAGAAAGAGAACAAAAAAGGTGGGTCCCTCTGAGGTCCTGGGTGAGGTTTCTGGAAGTTGTCCATCTCTACACTACAAGTATGGCTAGACAGATTTGTCCCTATCCATTTTCCTCTGTCTCTCATTTTCCCAGTTTTAAATTCATTATTTTTTTTTTGCATCAGTTTATTTTTTAAAAAAAGAAAAAAGTACACACCGAAGTGTAGCTCCATTTCTCTTAAGACACACTTTTGTACAAAATTTTACTTAATCCACACATTTTTGTAACGTGGTTTTGTACATTAAAAAAATCATCGATATATTCATTTCATGCATGTTCCCCCCCCCATGGGAGAATTATATCACAATATTTGGGGGAAATGCAAACATTGAGGTATAATGGCATTTTAGTGATCATGTTGGTACAGGAAGTACAAATTATATATATTCACATTAAAATGTGAAGTGAATTTCTCCCCTATTTCTACCTGTAGGTGCCTGTGATGATGCTGAGGGAATCTGTGCATCTCAAGTCTCCTGATGAGAAGAACACTGACAAGGTTGAACTGAACTCATTTTATGCTCTGCTCCCCACATGGGAAATGACTCCCAAGACGCAGCGGCTTCTAGAGAAATCTCCCATTCGTCATTGAAGGTATCGCTGTGCATTATGCCTTCAAATCACCTGTCAGGGTTTTCATAGGCAAGGAATATTCAGGGGTGGTATGCCATTGCTTTTCTCTGAACAGAGCCTACAGCACCCGGTATTCCCTGGCATTCTCCCTTGTAAGTTGTAACCAGGCCTCACCCTGCTTAACTTCCAAGATATGGAATGCCTTCAGGGTGCTTGAAGGCATATTTATGTCTACATTTCCTGATCCAACAACTGTTATGGGCGGAGAAATCAGCTTCTGAGCGTGGGTCACCTTAACTAAGGCCCTTTTTGCACGTTACCCATTTGCGCAGTGGGGGGGCGTCTCACACAAAAAGCCTCAGCAGGAACGCTGCCGCTTCCCTGCTCCTTTGTCCCACAGCTCACTTCCTGGTCACGCAACCGTCGGACTAGCGCCCCGCCCCTTCCTTCCACAGCGCAGCCTGGGAGCTGTAGGCTGTACTGGGGGAGGAAGTGCGACTGGCCCAGCTTGTCCGACACACCGCACAGCAGGTAAGTGCACGAGGGCCCGGGAGCATTGTGCAACATGCAGTATTTTCAGCTCCCAGTCGAAAATAAAAAAATTCATGCGCAGCCCACTTTAGGCTCGCGAGCGTCACGTGAATGGGAGTGCATCGTACAGACCGGCACTCCCATTCACGCGACGCTTAAGGGGCCCTCTCACAACAGAAACTGCATGCGAAAAGGGTTTAAATTAGGAGGGCTGTGCATTTTATCTAAGTGTGTTGTTGACATTTTTGCTGGAGGAGTGCTTTAATTTTTAAACTCAGAAGACATTTTTTATGATTACTCCCACCCCCCGCCCTCCACCTTCAGCACTTTGTTTAGACCATTTTTCATTCACTATATACCATTCCAGCCTATGGCTTAACAGAACCACAACAACATAGCCCAGTAGCCTTTTAAGACTGGTATTACCATCATTGACTGGCAGTAACTTGCCAGAGTTTCAGGCAGCAGTCTCACCAAATCTACCTGGAAAATGCCAGCTGGTGAAACAGTTGGTCTGTCATTGAGCTATAGCCAGGAGAGGGGAAAGTTTCTGTTGTTGTTGTTTTTAACTACAGCTCTTAGAATTTAGCAGCCAACAGGGCCACTTTCTCAAGCTCTGCAGTACAGTCCTTCGTTAGACCAACAACCTCTATTCAACAAGTAGTAATGTGCTCGCTCTCCAAGGCCATTTCCACACTACACTGTTATAGTGCTATTACTCCACTTTCAACATCTCATGGAATCCTGGGGTTTGCAGTTCAGGGAAGGGATTTAGTACTCTCAGCCAGAGAGCTCTTTGGCCCCAGTAAACTACAAACCCCAAAATTCCACAGGATGTTGAGAGTGGAATAATAGCACCATAGCAGTGTGGGGCAGAAATGCCCCAAGACTTTCTTCACTAATACACTTTGTTTTGTTTTCATCTACCTAATGCTTGTATTCCTCACTCTCGCTGGCTCAGTGGTAAAGGTGGAGAGGCAATGGTATGATTAAAACCAGTCCATTATCTCACCATACATAGTACAATGTTGGTATCAGCTGCTGGGAAACGCAGGATGGAGAGTGTGGTTGCACTCATGACCTCCTGGCACGCTTGCCATGGGCAACTGATTGGTTGTGATGAGAACAGACTATGGGGCTAGATAGGCCTTTGATCTGATCCAACATAGCTCTTATGTTCTTTTGACAACAAAATCTGCAGTCTATCCAGTCCTGAAGGACTCACTAGCTTGTATAAGCAAGAAAATTCTTTTTTTCTTTTTCAAGGCTCCCATTTTGCCCATATTCCCCAAAGGAGTAACAGCTTCAGTTACTGGATATTCAATTTTGGACATCACGCCTACAGCTTATGAAGAAGCGAGGTGTATTTGAGAGCTACACAGCTGCCATTGGTCTCCCTTTTAATTGATGTGATTAGAGCCACCTGTGAGTCGTCCATTGATGCCCTTTGTTCCACTACTACTGTGGAGCTGGCCATGCTCAAATACTCCCTGCTGAACCAGGAAATTGGGTCCACAGGAGAGATTTTGATGGTGGGGGTCAGGGGGTGCCATGAAAAGCTGGAACAGGCCAATTTCAATGGCTCGCCTTTCAGGGCAATATTAGATTAACATATAAAATTATGGTTGTGTCGGCCACAGTTTAATGAGTCCTCGTCAACTGCCTGCCATTCATTCTAGACTTACACACAACACACACAGTTCCCATCTTGATTGGCACTCCTCTCGCTTGGTTAATGCAAGCGAATTTGGCATTAATTGGATGTACTGAGCAAAGTTTATTGTTGCTAACACCAAAGTGTATCCTTAAATTCCCAGAACCGTAAATCTCCTTAAGCACCCAAAAAGCTTTTTGTAATCAGTTACCCCATGTGGGTACATTAAATGCACACAAACGTGAGGTGAAGCCCAGGCATAAGGACCATTAAAGAAAAGATTAGTGCACACAAGCAAAATTGCTATGTGGATTTAGCTCATTAAGTTAAATGAATTTGGTGGTATGGGCACTGCTCAAATGGATGGTAGAAGGTAAAATTAAGGCTGATTGGCAGGAAGAGAGTCAGCATTTTCCCCTCTTCCATTATAAATGCCACAGCCATTGTGTCGTAAATGCATTCTTAGTAAGAATCTCACAGTTACCTGCTTTGGCTCCAAGATAAGAACCTTACAGCCTTGCCCCACAATGGCACATTCAAAAAGCTGTTATCAGCTCTCTGGTTAAAATCTCACATCAGTCCCTATTCTTTCAGCTTTGGCCTCCTGTTTGCAAAATCAGGATATTCATTCATTCATTCAGAATATTTTAATCCTGTTCCCTCAACAACAAAAAAAGACTCTAAAGACAACTTATATGCAATTAACAAAAACAAGACAGTCCTGCTTCCCCACATCTAAAAATGACATAACAGTAAAGGGGGGGAAATGGCAGAGAGAAAGTACGGAGGGAAGAAGTAGCTTTCCAGTGGGTCTTACAGAATAGCCCCACTTCCCACCTCATCTCCCTTTGCTACAGCTTTCTGGAATGGCTGCTGACGGTGACCGCTAAGATGCAGTGCAATCCTGTTCCTATCTATAGTAGCCAGACCCAATCCCCACTGAGTTCAAAAGGACTTACTTCCAGGTAGGTACACATAGGGTTGCAGTCTGAATATCTATTTATGCAAATTTTTGCAGAACCAGCCAGTGAACTGCATTCCTGCAAAGTCCCATGTCTAAATTTAAGCTTATGGGCACGAAACTAGATCCTACTCTACAAAAACAAAGATGTTAGTGGGGTCAGGGTTCAGTGAGGTCAGTGCGTAATCATATTAGTGGGATCAGTGTTTGATCATATGGGACTCTACATGGTTAAAACGTTAGAGAAAAGCATAGTAAATTTAAGATGATAGTTGACATTAAAGGTTGTATTTAACTCATTTGTTTTTATGCTCACCAGGCTGTTTCAAATATGAAACTACTACTCCATGCAACCTTAAAGTGGGTATCTAGATATTTTGGTTTCTCCCAAAGAGACAAAATTGGCCACAACCCAACAAAGCTAAGCACATTTGTAACACTGATTTCAACAAGCTTAGCCTGCTTGGCTCTTTGATTGTGATACACTTTTTACTAAGATGTTCAGAAGTAGAGGGTGTTGGGTTTTTAGCTCTTGATCAAAAAGATCTAAATAAAATGGTCTACAATGAACAATACAAATAATATCAACTAAAGTATAAACAGTTGCCAGGTGACCTTGGAGATCACATAACATTGCACAGCAGTTAATTAAGCTAAGTGATAGAAATTATGATCATTAAGATATTCTCAGGGCATCAGGTAATACTGAAAAAACTTATTAAGTGTCTGAAGTTGATATATTGAAAAGTCATATATGCTCCAACTCTACAAACATATCAATACCTTTAATCTGTATTCATCTACAACTCTGCAATGTAACACATCTTGAAACTTCTATAGTTTTTGGAGTAGATCTTGCTGTTGACATATCACCTCCCCTTCTATCAAATATATTATCCATCTCAGTCTGAATCTCTACATCAGTCTCCTTGAATGAGAAGTGAAGGAAGCTATACTACACGTGTATTATTCCCAGTAGTCTTAATCACTCCATTTATTGCCTTGCACAATTGTCTGACTTGTACTACTTCAGGACACTCCCTTCTCTGTTTGTGTTTATGGATACGGTAAGCAGGTAAAGATTAAAGGCAAACATAACAGTTTTTCTGGAAAGATTTGAGCATTAGAAGGAACTTCTTGACAGTGAGAGCAGTTCAGTAATGGAATCTTTGCCTAGAAAGCTGGTAGGGCCTTCTTCTCTGGACATCTTCAAAAAGAGGTTGGCCAGCTACCTGCTAAGGATGTTTTAACTGGAGATCCTACACTTAGCAGAGGGTTGGACTAGATGGGCCATCAAGCTACTTCCAACTTTGTGATTCTGTGATGCCATGAATCAGTCCAGTCAATGGACAGATTCAGATAGAAGAAATAGTATATGTTTAGTGGCTTGTCAGATACAATTCCTACTTTCTTTTGTTTATTCCTCATGATGTATAACCCTCATATGAACAAGTCAGAAGCCATTCCCAGTATTATTAGTACAAAAACTTTAAAATAGTAGTGAGTACAGTTGTTTTTTTTATTATATGTGTTTCACTGTAAACATGTGCTCTGTTTTCTCCACAGCCATCATGATACCTTGGTGGCCTAAGTATCAACTGATTGGCAAAATTCCTCCACCCCCTTTGCTCCTGCTCCTGAATCTACCCAGTATAGTTGAAATCTTAGGCCCTTTCCACACGCGGGTGGGGAAACGGGGAAAGCCACGCCAAAACGGGGCTTACCTTGTTCCGTCGCCGCGCGGAGCAGCGCATTTCGCTGTTCTACACGCAGCAGCGTCCCACGGCGTCCTTGGAGCCCAGCAGCGCCCAAAATGGCAGATTTTGACTGGCAGAGCCTCTCCACCAATCGGAGAAGCCCGCCAGCCGGAAATCCCGCCCCCTGCCTGATCTGCAGGGACGCCCTTTCGTGCATCCGTAAATCCACACGGGCGCTGCGACGGGGCTGGACGGGGCTGGACGCCCCGTGCCTTTGAAAAACCACATAAAATGTGGTTTTTCAAAAGCACGCGCCGCCACCACTTGCGGGCGCCCGACCGCGGATTGCGGTGTGGAATTACTTGAGAGTAATCCACCCCAATTCACATAACGGTGTAGACGACCTCCGTGGAGGTCGATCTACACCGCTTTTTTAAGTCCGTGTGGAAAGGGCCTTAGTCACAGCTTCAAAGGTATTCACTTTCCCTGTCATGAAAAAAAAATGTGAGTAGTTCTGAATTTTTGAACCCTTCTCAGAAACAAATGTTTGATTTCCAATAGAAAGAAAAACAAAAGGCTGATCAACTTCCACACCCAATAAACAGAAATTTTCCAGTAAAGAAAAATAATATGCATGTGGTCCACAGTCCAATATAGATGGGCATTCATAGACAGAGATGTGAAGATTTGGGGTGGAAATGGAACTGGGAGTGGGGCTTTTTCCCCCTTCTTTTATATTTCCAAAGTCTTTTTCTCAGTGTGTGTGCTTGTGCAAAAAGTTGGAAAAAATAAACGGATGACAAACTGTATTATTTTAGAATAATGACTAATATGCAGAAGGGAAAAAGTATTCAAAATTCCCATCAAAACAAGTATCCTTAAAAAGATACATTACAAGAGAAAAGAACTACAATTTAACATCTTAGAAATATTGTTTAAACACTACATGAACCAAAAGAGAGAGAAGGGTGTAGGCACTGTACAAAAAAGAACACTGTCAATTGCTAATATGGCAGTGGGAAAACTATTCTAAGGATTATTATACTAATACTCAAGATCAAGCAGCTTCTCTGCCTAACTGTTCTGGGGTTTTGTAATTGATGCAGACAGCATGGATTGTGAAGATTGTCTGAATTATATACAATAAATTTATTACCCAAGATATCATAAGGACTTGTGGTAATTCAAAGGAGATTTCAGTTCCAACATGGGGCAACTGGAGTAAATTTTTCACTTTACTTTTTTATACGAAGGAGGCGCAGATGGCCTATATAAGGGTTTTTGTTCAATTTGTACAATAATCCAAGGCTCAGAAATAGAGTTGTATGCTGTAACATAATGCTGTAATGTTGTTGACTTGTGACTGGGGGAAGCAGTGTTCAGAATAAGAAATGGAATAATATTGCATAAGTGTCCTGATCTCTGATGAGAGATCGGAGTGGGGGGCAGATATATAAACAGAGGTCTTTTTCCGCAATGGCACCAAGAATTCCTCTTTGTTTAACTCTGCCCACTTGTAAAATGGAATCTCTTGAAAATTATCTGTCACCTATCTGTCTATCTATCTAATCTATCTATCTACCTGACTGTCTGATTTTATTTGCTATACCTATATCCAGCCTTTCTTCCTGTCATGGCTCACAGATAGTTAATAGCAGTAAAATAGTGACAATGATCTTCTTTGTTTAACAGGCCTGGAAGTTTTACCCACATATAATTTTCCAGATACACTGAATGGCATAAATCACATGGCTAGCGTCACGGGTACTAAAATGGTTCCTTTTGTACTGTTTTTGATCTATATTATTTATAAATGTTGCCATTTTGATTGCATATGTACAGTACAAAACAGTGTCCACATGATGGTGTCCTATTGGTTTCTCTGCCCCCGTTATAGAATTCCTATTATGTAGTTGTTTCCTGGTATTGATTTCTGTATGCATCACAGTATCTTTGATATTCCTCATTCTTTTGTAGGAAACTAGCGTATTTATCCAATGTTGCCTGGGATTTTATTTTCTCGTAGGTAATACTTGTTGTAAATACCTTAGGAATTACCTTACCTTGAGATCCTGTGTCTGTAATTCTATAAACTGCCTTGTCCTGTATATGTAACTTTTCCCCATAGTCTCCTATCCAATTTGTATTCAGAATTATTAGCATGCAGAGGCTTGGTTTCTGAGAGAATACACTGGCCTTCTCCTTGCTGCTAGGCCTCATCTCCATAGCAACCAGCCTGAAGCCCAAGATCTCTCCGGCTGAGAATTCTGAAGGCCCCCCCTAAACTACCAACCCCAGGATTCCATAGAAGCTTCACAGCCAGTCAATCATATGAGGTCTTCTTGCCTGACACAGACAAACTCACAAACTTTGACTTTTATATATTAGATAACAGGTTTCTCATTACGTCCTGTGATATTTTCCACTAAAAAGAGTTTCCATGAACCCTGGTCTCCAGAGTCATAGGCCAGGACTCAAACCACTACCCCAAGCTGGCTCTCTGGCATTCACTTACAGGCCAGCAAGAAACAAAGATCATCACTTACAAAGAAAACAAAAAATACACATGGCTACAAAACGTCACACACTTGTGTTCTTTAAAGCAAATAACAGGCCAGGCATACCTACATCGGCAAATATTAAAGAAAAAGGAGGGACAAAACTAGTGATCCTTTACATTAGATTTTATAAAACTTCAGTAGCTTTGAGATGGATTGAGGAACTGCAAATACTACATTTGCTTCTTTTTTTTCAAAAGGGAGGAGGTGGGAAAATCAAGACTGCAGTAAAGATAAGAGCAATTATGAAATGAATCCTAACAATACTGGTAGAAGAAACCAAGGAAGAAGAGGAGGAGGCATGGCTGTGAAAAGGGAAAAAAGAAGAAAAAAAATAAAAGCACCATGGATAAAGGGAATCAGACAGGGGAAGTCATGCATAGCTAGCCTGCTTTGCGTTCCTTGCCATAGTGCACAAAAGAAATTCAGCAGAGTGAAATATACTGACATTTTCAATAAGCACTTGAAAATGTTCCCCACTGCCACAGAGATTAATGGCTGTGATAAAAAGCTGTGGTATACTGGACAGGAATGGGTAAACAGGCATAATGTGAAATTTTTATTCACAGCTGGTAGGACGCTGGTTTTCTGGCCCATTGCTCACGGTGACATGTTAGTTTCCAGTTATTAAATGGAAGATGGCGCTGGATAGCTTGCATCTGTCCATGGAAATTAGGCTGGTCAGGTTTAGTGCTGAGCCTCAAAGCCACTCAAAAGTATAGGTTCTCCAAAAGGGTTTCAGAAATGGTTGCTGTTTACCTCTTCTGTTGGTACAAGCAGTTTTCTTAAAGCCACAAATTACTAGGAAACCACACTTAGTTGACGATGAGTAAACAGGCTAGGGTTGTTTTTTTTCAAGAAAAGAAAAGAAAAACAACCCTGTTTCACAGAAGTGGAATGGGGTAGAAATTTGCTACAGGCAAACAGAAATAAATGATGGCTATTTTAAATGATTTAAAGTCCCAGTAATCATAGAGCACAAAATGGTCATTGAAAGAGGATTGCTGCATATATGTTTTTATATTCTCATGCCAAAATCTTCAAACCAAGATGGAGGAAGTGGAGTACAAAGGTAGGAGTGGGAACCATACAGCACTCCAGATTTTGTTGAAACACAATTCACAGAATCCCTTTCCAGCCCAAGCAGTGATGAGGCTAGGAATTACAGTCCAACAAAATCTGGGAGGCCACACAATTTCCATCCCTGTGCTAAAGGAAAACGTACAAAGTGAGCATCTGCTGAAATCTTTTTGAATATTAGGAATTAGGGATTTCATGGATACAGTGGCTGCTCATGGATGAAGCAAGGGAAAGGTGTCCCCACGCACAACCCACCCATGCAGTATTGTGGGAAAGGGGCAGGTGATTGATATCTTGAAGATTCTTATGAACTTGTAAGCATCTGAGAACATTTTTTCCACAGAATCCAGCCCAAATAGTAAATTAACCATCTGTTCCCTTGCTGACAAAATTTCTTATGGTAAACTGGAGAAAATCTTCCCATAAATGGGAGATTTCAACTAACCCTCACAATGACTAGGCAAACACTCACAAGAAAGAGAAAAGTTCTAGGTCCAGTAAATGACTGTTCACCGTGGCCAATAATCATCGATTCAACCAGAGTTGAGGGAACCTGTGACATAATTATAAGCTGGGATAAGATGTCAAACCAAATGGAACAGAGACTGTGGTGTGCTATTCAAATTCAGCACATGTGTGAGTAGTATGGTCACATCTAATTAACAGGGGGGAATGTCTATTGAAAATGTGAGAGGGACATTGTTAAAAGAAAGATTGAGAAAGGCAGGAAGGTTCATTTAGGACTGTCAAAATCTCTTAAGCAGCTTCAGAATCTAATTGTAAAAAACAGAAACAAAAATGTAGCTGAACAAGCCCAAGCCAGTCTAAAAAGATGGTAGGCAGACCCAGGGTGTGTTTTTAGAAAATTATGTGTGAACTATGAAGCAAAAAATCTAGGAGAGGAAATATAAATGAATATTATGAACTAAAAAGGAATATAATATATATTCTTATAAGGAATATAAGGAACATGTTACTAGACATATTAAGCAAGAACTTCTGTATCCACTTTCCTACAAAACAGCATCATTGAATTCAATTTGACTCTCTTCTGAGCATCCATGGCTAGGATTGTGAGATAAAGCATAAAATTTAAAAAAAATAGATTGGAAACTCCTTAGATCAGGGGTGTCAAATTCAATTGCATCTTGGGCCACATTATGGCTGCCCTCAAAGGGGTGGTTGTATCTGTAAAACTATATAAATGTATCAACTCTTTTATCATTAAATAATTGCCTCTATATTCAATTGCTACTGGTTTTAGTAATAACTAGCTCTGAAACTAGAAGTCTAGGAAAAATAATGGCAAGCAGATATTCATGTGTACAACTATTGTACAATTTATTGGAAAATGAGTTTTGAAAACAAAGTCTTTTTCTAATCATCAGACAAATATTACCAAGCACTGTTTATTACATTAACTTTGTTTAACTTTTTGGTCCCAGTTGAGACAGGAAGAACAAATAATTCTGTTCTGATCTAATGTGCAACTCGTGGCATATGAAGTTGATAAGGCGATATTGCCTGGCCCTGTACATTCTTGGACATTTTGGGGCTACTTGATCATAGTTTATGTTCACTATACCTCTGTAAAGTGACATAGAATTGGTCAGTATATCCAAAGTGTGCCACTTTCTGCTCCCCAGACCCTCCCTGAACCTCTTTCTGCTCCCCTCCATGGCTCTTTCTACCCCCTGCCCCTCTGTGCACCTGGTGAGCCCAATCCCCACATTGTGGGCCCCGGCTGCTGATATTCTGAAGAGGGGCCCAGGAGTCAGCACTCGTGATCTACTTCTACTTCTGACTGATCCTCTGACCAAGTCTTGTGAACCGCGAGGTAACCCACAACAATGTTTTGATGGCTAGACTTAGACAGAGGAGCAGTCAGAAGTAGAAGTATATTGCAAGTGCTGGCTGCTGGGCCCCTCTTCAGAATACTGGCAGCCAGGAGCCCATAATGTGGGGATTGAGCTCTCCAGGCAGGGGGAGGGCTGCAGCTGCAGGAGAGTTGTGAGGGCCACATGGTATGGCCTGGCGGGCTAGATTCAGCCTGCGGGCCTTGTGTTTGATGCACGTGCCTTAGATCATTATATTAAAAAGTAATTATTTGCTATGATATTCACAACAGAGGGTTTTGGACAAATACCCAAGTCTGAAGCATTTTTTTTTCCTAAAAAACTGAGATTGTTACCCTATGCAAACTTACCTGGGAGTAAGTTCCACTCAAATACATGGGGAACTTCCAAGAAAGCATACACAGAATTGGTCTATGAATGATAGCAAGAAGTGAAGGTTACAAGTCCCATCATCTTGGTGGTATACGCTGAAGAGTTCTTAAACAGTCCAAGTATGAAATTGTTGAACTCCTAAGAAACATGTTAAAACATTTATTTGCATATTAAGATCATATTAAAACATTTACTTTAAAAGGGGAAATACATTTATTTATATTTTTAAAGTGTTGATGTGTGTGCCTTCAAGTCATTTCCAACATCTGGTGACCCTAAGACAAATCTATCATGGAGTTTTCTTGGAGCTGAGTGTATATGATGCACCCAGTGGATTTCCATGGTTGAGTAGGGAATTGAACCCTGGTCTCCAGAGTCATAGGACCTTTTTGCATGCCATTTTTCATGTGAAAGGGCCTCCAGACCATCACACGATTGCGAGGACCAGTCCACATGATGTCCTCACAATCGCTTGACGCTGCCGGGGCCAGGAGGCACCGATCGTGCAATATATCATTTTCAGCTTCTTGCCGAAAATGATGTGCAATTGCACATCACTCCAGGGCCCCACACACACTTACCATCTGTGCGGAGCCTCTGGAGATGCAGCCCTCGCACTTCCTCTCCCAGCGCAGCTTGGGAAAGTACCCGGCTGCGCTGCAGAAGGAAGAGGCAGAGCCCTCACGCTGCCTGCCGGCCAACAGGCAGCTGCTGCGGAGACAGAGCAGAGGGGACACAAGTGCCTCTTGGAAGAAGCTGCTCGTGTGATCCCCATGTGCCCGCACCAGAAGCAGGTAAGCTGCGCAAAGGGCCATAGTCCAGTCCTCAAACCTCTACACCATGCTAGCTTTCTTTTTAAAAAATTACATACATATTTAAAAACATTTCACTTTGGTTTAGTGGTGTACAAGATGGTGCCTCCCACTCAGGTCAAGTTGCATAGTATCCAAGGCTCGCCCAAGCATTTGGCATATAAAGCACAGATGCCTTTAAGCATCTCTCTCACTGTAACAGTAAAAATGCAATAATAACAAAGTAAATAATTAACGACTTTCTGCCATTTTATGGCATTCAAAATCCATTGTCTAAGATGGCTGCCTCAATCTGCCTAATGGTAGGACCAATCTTGGTTATTGCCACTGTAAGTGTAATGAGTAAAATGAAAGAACCTAATAAGGACATTGAATTGTTGTAACCAAGGAGTTAGCACACTTTCATTGCTTTCCAGAGATTTCATGACTCTTACTTGTTATTGGATTCTGGGTCTGGGTCTGAAAGGCAGCAGCTGAAACAAATCACTTCCAGTCAACATTACTGACAACCCATTCAGTTTTGTGTCCTACACATCTGACCTTGGATTGCTTTTGATCACAACTTATTTTGGGAAGGAAAAACACATTCACCTTCAGAATCTGACAGGAAAAATCAGGTAAACTGAAAAGCTATCCGGGTCAAAAAAGAACAGAGTGTCACTTTGCTATTTGATCCCTTCCTTCTATCTGAGGTCTGTCTTTGATCCCAACTCTTTTATTTAAAAAAAAAAGGCTTCAGCAAAGTCTTTCTCTTCCTCCTCTCTTTCAGTTTCTTCCGTCTTTCTTAAATGCTTGACAGAGAAGCAGGCAATCATCTCAGTTGATAGGAATCCCCAAGTTTTTTAGCATGGCATGGGTGAAACACAGGGTTCAGTGCACGTTAGGATGTGTCAAAACCATGTTCCTGTCTTGATAGTGTACTTAACATGTAGTCTGTCATCCTGTTTGTGAGTTATGATGGCACAGGTCCAACTTACACCATCATAACTGACTTTTCTGGGGGGACGGGTTCATTTCAGAAGTTCTCCAACAACCAAAATTTCCAGAAGTCATCTTTTCTCATCTGCAATGTCCCATTTCCTCACTGGTAGAGAATGGAGGGGGTGGAAGTAGAAAACATTCAGCTATCTTGCTATAGATGGATGCACAGTATCAAGTATCCTGCAGGACTTCCCAGATACCATTGCTGTGTGTCCAGCTGTAGGAAAATAGCTGGAGATATTAAGACTACTTTGCCATCAAGTGTTACCCTGATTTCTGGGGTCCCTTGGGGGACACCTCAATGTGCTCCACGTGATGGGGAATGGAAACTAGCCAGAGCCCAAGCAATAGCAATGCAAGAGGTAGGGTAACCTAGCGGGATCTTTTTACCCAGTTTTTATGGGGTCAGGCCAAGCCAAAAACCAAACAAGAATGTCCAATAAATGATTTTATTGAACGCAAGTCTCACGCACCAACGCAATCATGCACACACGCACCCAAGAACTATTAAGAAACAAAAGAGAGGAAATTGGATAGGGGAGTATTGGAGGGATACAGTTGGGGTAATACTGCACCTTTTCCTGAAGTCCTGGGTCCGGGAAGGCAGCGGAGAAGTGAGGGTCAGCACAGAGAGGGCTGAGGGGATCACTCAACGGATGGAACAACGGTCTTCTGGGGTGACCAGGAGTGATCCAAAGAACCACTCAAAAACTGGGACTATTTGTAGGGGGAAAAGTACCTGGAGGGCTAATCCTTTCTCAGGGAGAACAATCGGTGTTGGAGTGATAACGAAGCTCCACCATGGCAATTTCCTTTGTGTATAGGATTGCAAGGTGTTGCCAAAGTCTTATCTTCGGCTGTGTTAGTTTGTGGTGTGACTTCATGTAAATGGTCCTCGCCTGATGGAATATTTGCTCAACTTGGGGCAGACTGGCTAATCCCCTCAAGTCAGCTTCTCAGGGCTGAGGACCCTTTGTTTATTGTGGGTTTACACATCTTGAGGTCTCCTGGGGATATGTGACTGGGGATTTTACTGACCTGGTTTTTGATCTTTGACCATTGCTGCCTATGTGCCCATCCGGGTGACCTCTCAGGCACATTGAATCATATTTTAATATCAAAATTGTAGACCCTGGGACAAGGTTTTCCAGTGAGATAACACAAGGATGAGAAAAATTATGAATTTTCTTCACATCTCTATAATATACATTACAATCCTTCAACAGATTTGGAAAGTTGGAATAAAGTGGCCATTCTCTTGACATAAGATGTACCGACTCTGGACTGGTGGTAGAGTGATGGCACCTCATGGTAGTTCATTTTGCCTTTGGTCTCCAAGGTTCAAGTCAGAGCCCTAGTTTGTATCTATAAGGTCTCCCACATCCTATATGGTACCTGGCTTATGCTCTAACCAGATTAGGTCATGTAATGCTGGAATTATTTCTATATAATTCTGACCTGAATAGAAATTCCTAATATATTGCAGGACATTAAAAGCCTTATATTGAAAGGAGTGTCTGTATTTGCAGAATCAAGTGTGTTCCACTCAAATATCCAGAGGCTGGTATCGATTAGTTTCCCCGAGGCATGTGTATATCCTTTTGGAGGCACTACAGGGGTTGATATACCCTTCCTCCCTTGGCAGTGCCCAAAGCCTCCTCCCCAACTTCCTGAACAGCCTCTGAATACTCCAGTGCAACCATTCCATGCTTTGTGGCAGTGGGCAATTTTTCAGAAGCATCTGAGAACCTGCCTGTAGCTGGACACAAAATGATGACATCAGCACTGAGATCCACCAGACTTCTTTGGAGGTCTAACTGCAGTTGTAATAATTTCACCTTTGGCTATTGGGATGTAGCCAGATAGTTCTGTGATCCTACCCACTCTCCTCCCCAGGCATGTTGTTCAGGAAGTCAGGGATGGCATATGGCCCAGCCTAGTGTAGGTCCACATATAGACCTGTTCTGCAAAGCTGAGCCATACAGAATTGCAGCCACAGACAGAAAGATAAGATAAGATCAAACAAACCTAACAGCTCCTGTAGTGTGGGAGATTTCATGACCCAATGAATTCCAGTACTTTGTGCCCCAATGGAAGAAATTCTAGTCTCCAAATAAGGCAACCTCTTGACAGCCAGAACACTGCAGTGCAGTTCATCCCTCCCCACACAAAAAAGGAGCCTGAGACATTGACTGGGACAAGAAAATGTTCCTGTGGGAAAAATCAATAGATTGGCTGGGACAATGTTTTGTACCTTCTAATTTTTGTTTGTAAGAGTGGGGGGAATATACAGGACAAATGACTAGAATTTCAAGTCATTTCTTGGAATTATGCAAGAAATAATGTAATAGAACAAGTATGTTGTGAGTTTTGTTTGGGGAGAGAATCATGTGGCCCTCCTGATGTTGTTGGACTGCATTTCCCAGAACACCTTGCCACTGGCAAAGCTGGTTAGGGATGCTAGAAGAAATGCTGAACAAAAGTTCCCATAGTGGACACCATTGCACTTGTCAACCAGATTTTTCCCAAAGACATCACAGCCCTTTTTCAACATTGCCTCATTACAAGCTACTTCCAGTGGGACGAATTCTTCGAGCAGAGAGATTGGGTCGCCATGGGAAGCCCGCTCAATCCCATGATAGCAAATTTTTACATGGAACGCTTTGAAAAGCAAGCCTTGGAAACCGCACCAAAAAGCCCACTATACGGTTCTGTTATGTGGATGACACTTTCACCATTTGGAGCCACAGAGAAGAAGAACTGACTGTGTTTCTGAGCCATCTGAACAACATCCACCCGAACATCCAATTTACCATAGGGAAAAAAAATGAAGGAAGACTACCATTTCTGGATGTCCTAGTCATCCGCAAACCTAACCAACAGTTGGGCACACAGTTTACAGAAAATCTGCACACACTGACAGATATCTACACAAAAACTCCAACCATCACCCAGGACAAAAAAGGAGCACAATAAAAACTCTGGTAGACCGTGCAAAAAGAATCTGTGAACCCCACCTCCTGAAAGATGTACTAAATCATCTAAACTGGGCTCTACAGGCCAATGGTTACTCCAGTTCAGGCATCAGAAGAGTCTCAAGACCTGGAAAAAAACACAGAAGTGAAGGTAAGCAGCCAACCCAAGGGAATGTGTTTTTACCATACATCAAAGGGGTCACAGACCATAGGGAAATTGATAAAGAAACACAACCTCCAAACAATCTACAGATTAACCAAGAAAATTCAACAAATGCTACATTCAGCAAAGGACAAGAGGGATCCTCTAACTTCTGCTGGAGTTTATCACATACCTTGCAGTTGTGGGCAGGTCTACATAGAGACTACAAAATGCAACATCCAAACACAAATTAAAGAACATGAAAGACACTGCAGACTGATCCAGCCAGAAAAATCAGCAGTAGCAGAACATGTTATAAACCAACCTGGACACAGAATGCTTTTTGAAAGCACAGAAATTCTGGACCGTTCTGACAACTACTATGTCAGACTACACAGAGAGGCCATTGAAATCCATAAACACCTGGACAATTTCAACAGGAAAGAAGAAACTTGGAAAGTAAACAAAATTTGGCTACCAGTACTGAAGGACACTAAAATCAAGACTCAAAATATGCCAATGAACACCACCCAGACTCTGGAGGTCCCCCTACAAGAAACAATACAATAGATGGCTAATGTAATTAATACACTGTTATGCATATCCCCTGACTAACAACTCAATCCTGGGGCATATCCCATTTAACAATAGGCCATCACACAGGCCAACTGTAACACATGCAAATTGCTCCCTCCCACCTGGGGACTACACAAGTATATATGCTCTGTCTCATTTCCATGCCACCAGATCCTCTGAAGATTCCAGCCACAGATGCAGGCAAAATGTCAGGAGAAAATACTAATAGAACACGGCCTCAAACCCTGGAAAACCCACAATGACCAATACTGAAAATATTATTCCCTCCCCAGTCTTGTTCCTTTGAGGATTTTAAATATCCCATGTTGTGAGGATTAAACACACCAGTGTGGATCACACATTCCCAGGAATGAAATCTCACTCTCAAGATGATCCCTAGGGTGAAGTGATGGAGGAATTTTCAGCTATTTCCCCCCTCCCATGCCTCTATGCCTGAAAGGGAATCAGTGGAAATAATCTGGATAAAAGGGACCAAAGACCATCTTGGGTCAGACTGTCCCTTCCAGAAATAGAAAGAGCCCTTTCATTCATGGAAGAGCAACTCAGGATCCAGCTATGAGTCTTTCACCTGGAATTCTTGGTGACATGTGCTATTTCTGAAAACTCAAGTTCACCAATATGAAATGGAAGTTCCACTTGTGTATATTTTATGATGGGCTTCTACAAAATGGCAAAGCAATAAAATCAAGGCAGATGAAACTTTATATCCAGCCTACTGATTTATATATGGTGTGTTAAATAGCTGACAAAAGAACAAAACTATTAACATGTATTTTCCATGTGTCAAATCCGTCGGCTTAATCGCTGCATAGTCAGTATTTCTTGCAGAGCAAAAATGAAATGTTTTATTCACTTAGGTATTGATATTTGAAAGAGCATGGCAGAAATGTGGACACCTTTATAAATAGAAAGGTGCTTGGTTGAGGATCATTTTGCTTTAAAATGCTAGTTCAAACAACTAGCTAGCCAAACTTTAAGATCTGCTTCTAAAACCCTATTCCATCTATCCCCACAAACTGAAGGAATTCAGATGGTTACTAAGGAGAAGGCCACCTTCTCAGTGGTAGCACCTTGGTTATAGCAGATAGACTCACTCAATATTTTCTCCTCTGGATAAAGACTTTTCTAATTACTGAGGATGATCTGTAACATTTTGCTACCTAGCACAAAGGATAAGATAGAATGCATCCTCAATTTGATGTGCAAAACAGACCCTAGAAAAAAATAGCAATTTTTGACTTACAGCTCCCCAGATAACCTATCCAGCATGACCACTGAGAGATTCTATGAGCTACAGTTCCAAAAAAGTAACTTTTCTGAACTTGAAACAGAAAACTTTGACATTGGTGATAGTACAGTGTCATCTACCACACCCAAAAGGCAGCAGTATAGGCTGTTTTTCACATACAGTTCTGCCCTTTCAACACTTTTGAGCCATCTGCCCTTCTTCATTCTGCAACATCTGCTACCTGAAGAGACTGACTCACTAACCCTAATGACAGGGCTGGCCCTGTTATCCAGCTGGGCTTTTTAAATGACTTCCCTTTTAAAAGTGTAGACTCTGACTGGCTGAATTGTATTTCATTTTAATAATCCAAGCTGCAAATCTGGTTTCCATTTTCCTCTGCTAGAAATTACTGTGTTTATGCTGCACTCTTATCATATTTGTTGCACTTTAATTAACTGCATTTTGTGTTTTATTATTTGTAAACTCTTCTTTGTTCCATCAAAAACTGAAGAGGGACCACACAAACCTAGAAAGTAAGCCACCTTCGATCCGATTCTCTCTTACCTCTCTGTATTCTTTCATCTGGTCATAAACTGCACTCAATTAGATCTAAATCTGAATGAACAGATATAGAATAGTTTGTAGCGGATGATGGCACATATGTCAGTAGGATATTGAATCTACCTTGAGTTTTGGGCTGAACATTAATAGAACTGCCCAAGGTTCTGGACCTATTTGGAACATATTTCTCAGTACCTTGGATAATGCCTTTAGAGTCTCAGCTGAAACCCAGACCTGAGACACGGCCTCATCAATGTGGAAGACACCCGCCACTACTGACCACAGGAAGCTCTATCAAACACCATGGTTTTTACCTTTGAGTAAGCATACATAGGCTTGTGCTCTAAGTAAATAGATCATGTGCTTCCCCCTGGCTCTGAGCATTTTGCCTTGACGTTGGTGTCCCGCCTCACAGTGTCTATCCAAGCAACTTCTGCTTGATTTAACATTTCTATCCATCCCCTTTCTGAGGAGTGAGCAATACAAAGAAAAGAAATCTTGCTTAGAATGGAAAGGGAATATAAGAGAGTATTATGGGCTCATTCAAGATAATAAGCTGAAACCTAAATGCTTTGTTCAAGGAAAAGCTGAATAGCATAGCTATCTCATGGTGCACTTTCATTCCAGATACCTTGATGGCAAGGAGGAGAACATTTTATAAATTACAAGAAAATGAAATGTATCCACAATTGTACCTCTCACAATGATGCTTCCCTGAGATCATTAAGAGTCCCTTAAAGCCTTGTCTCAGCCATGGTTTTTGAGAATGCCACTTATGTGCAAGTGAGGTTTCATGTAGCTTCAGAATGTTCCGCATCCCATTGGAACCACATGCTAGTGCAGAACCAAAATGTTAAAACAGCTCCTTTGATTTTGCTTTCTACAAACAAACAACTGAACATGTTTACAAGCTCTATACACATTTTCAATCTCAATACGTGAAGCAGGGACATAATTCTTTACCAATTTCGTTCTTGAGGGAAGCAGCAAGTAAACTGAGCAATTTTCTTTCTGCTATAAGAAATTTACACCTGGTTGTTTTGCCCAGAAAACAGCATTTTCTGAACAGAAAATACTATTTCTCCACCCTACTATTATTCAATCAATATAGTTTATTGCGACCAATGGCCATATCCACCAACTATTATTGTTTTACCCCAAAAATGTTATGTCCTGGGCAGAAAATGCTGTTTTCTTGGCCAAGAAAAATGTAAATTTTGCACAGAATAAGTGCTGAACTACGGAGATTCTCATTAGCCTAGGAGCCTTCTTATCAAGGCTTCCTGACAAACAGTTCTAAGCATTTCTCACCATTCGCTATGTTCATTGGACCAATGGGAATTGCAGTCCAACAACATCTGGAAAGCCACAGGCTGGCATCCTGTTGGTGAGTTACAATGTCATAAGTTGGACTTGTGACATTACAACTTACTCTCTGGTCGTTGCTGGAGCTGCAAAGAGCAACCTCCCTCAAACTGCCTATTCTCAGCTGTAGTCCCAACCCCCATTCACCTCCAATAGGGCCATTTTCTGGGAGGAAGAGAGCAGCAGGCAAGCATTCAGCTGTCTTGCTATAGATGGAAACACAGCAATGACGTCATCCACAGAGATGTCCAGAAGTCCCTGTAGATGCCTCTCACTGTACTATACGTTCGCACTGCATTTTCCATGCAAAAGGGCCCCTGGAACATTGCGCGACTGTGAGGAACGATCACAATCGCGCGACACTCCAGGGGCCAGCAGGCGCCAATTGTGCACCAAAAATGGTGTGTGATCACGCATTGCTCCTGGGCCCCGCACGCACTTACCTGGCGTGAGGAGCCTCCAGAGCCGTGCCGGTTGCACTTCCTGCCCCAGCACAGCCTGGGAAAGTCCCAGGATGCACTGCGGAAGGAAGGGGCAGGGCTCTCGCGCAGGCAGGCAACTCGTGAGGAGCCGAAGGACCCCAGACGCGAGAGCCTCTTGCCAGAAGCTGCTCACGCGATCCCCGCACCCCAGCGCCAGAAGAAGGTAAGGTGCGGAAAGGGCCTAAGACAGTTGGATGCTTGTCTGCCACGATCACTCCACTAACCACTGGCCAGGAAATGGCTGCGTTGTGGGATCTGCAGCTGAGAAAACATAGGTTGGGTGGTGGACAGAAAATATATTGGTAGATACATATAGCTACATCCTTCAATCCAGGATCTCAACCACAATTTACACACGCCTGCTTTAACAGTTCAAAAGCTGAAATCCTATACAAAGCATATTCTAAGGCACCACAGTCACTTAATTCTTAAAGGCACAGGTCTGCCCTCTCCTGGCACACCAGTGTGCCCCAATATATGTTTTGTGAACCACTGGTTAAACAGTAGAATTTGGATATGACTTTTGTATTCCATCTAAAAGGACTGAACTGGAGAAGCTTAACCATGAGCTTGACAAATGGATTACTCTGACTGAACACTTTTAGGAAGTCTCCCCTACTAGAAAGGCCTACCAGAAACACACTGAAAAAATCTCCACAAGTTTGCAGTATCCCTGAACATGACACATTCACAGAGCAAGAATAAAGCAGGATGTTGTGAGCACTAAAAATGGTGAAGCATTCCTCTGATAATTTTTTCCCATTCTATAATTAGCCATAAAAAACAACCATTTCCTAAACATTATGCAGGCCATAAATTATGAAGCCTGCAGACTGGTGATTAAGAAAACAACTCTGAGCCAAATAAAGAATATATTTAATTCTTATTTTAAAAATGTATGGCAAACGATGCTTAAAAGATTTACACTTCTAAGCAAGCTATTGCTTTGTTCCTCCCTTTTGTATGAATCATAGATCAAGGCAGTGAATAGATTTCTTCAGGATAACATGGCTGTTTTATGTATAAGGGCTCAGGGAACATTATACTTTTTTGTACAATTCGAGTCAGATCCCCAAATGGGTTTATCTGATCTCTTCTGTACTGCAGTCAACCACCATTAAAATCAATAAGAATTGCAACCAACTGTCAATCTGAAGTTTGAACTAGTAGTCACTGTTCCAACTCAGAGTTATCTTTAAAGCTAACTGTGGGTTTTTAAACGTCTATGTACTCTCCCTTCTCTCGTGCGATTTTCAAGGAATACCTGCATGTACTGGCTTAAGTTGGTCCTTTTCATGGGGAACCCTAGGAATTGTAGGAGGTCAGCAGTAAAGGCCTGTAGATGAATTCATGGAATTCTTATTAAATCAAAATTATCGGGATTCAGAGACAGGGAGTAGGAGCCATGGCATTTTAGACTAATTTAGAACCAATATACACTTGTGATTTAGTTATGATCTCACCGGTGCTCCTTCTTCCTCTTCCTTTTTCCAGTGCTTCTGCTGCTGATTTCTGCATGACAAGGGGAAGTTATGGTGCCTTAGGGTGACCAATCTTAGGCCAGACCAAATTAGGCCCTAACCAACTAGCACAGGGATGAGGATCGTGTAGTCTTTCAGATATTGTTGGATTGCAGTTCCCATCAGCCCTACCTAGGAACATCTGGAAGGCCACATTGCTTCCAAGCATGCAATAGTTGAAGGCTAGTGACACATATAACCTAACCTCTAGCCTCTGTTGATTTATTGACATATCCACACACACAAGCAGTCAAACCATTTCATCCATTACCATCTTTCTTAGTGATCCTCCATGGCATTGCATTGGCTCACCAAAATGCTTGAGGCTGCTATTCTTGGGTCTAGTCTGCAGTGAGGAGGATAGAGTGAATTCTTGCCCCATCCATATTTTATATAGATAATTCCAGACAAGTAAATAGCTTTCTGCAAGTAGATTCATAATTTGCTTGTAAACTCTGTGTCTCATGTTCTATTTAAAGTTAAGTGCAGCAATTTTATATGCCTTGTCTGCAGAAATGGCTCCAGTTTCACCTTTATTACCACTTTACACCTACCATTCGGATCACTGCATACACATATACCAAACCAAGTATAAATATCAAAACTGAAACTCTACAATAGACCTTAAGAAACTATTCTTCCGACACCAGAAAGATGAAAATAGGGAGGATGGGGGAACCCAAACTATGACATATGAAGTGCGCTGCATTTAGGAAGGCTAATGAAAGTAAAGGTTCAGCCATTAACCTTCAAGGAAGAAAACTCGGCCTGGTGCTTAAAATATCACCAGAGCCAATATTTCACCATGACAAGCATTTGTAATGAATAATTAAGCATTTAATATAACGTTGTTTTGGTGAAAAATGATTATTTTGCAATTGATGGCCTTTAACCCTACTCAGCATTATTATACTGCATTAAAGAGGGTGAGAAGTTGATGAAATAAATGTTTTTTTGATAGCTGGGCTGAAAACCATTACAGATATTAGGCTCCCCGCTCCCCCTTTCGGAGCTTAAAGAGAAGCCCTGCTGAGAGAACTTCATGAAAAATTTAAAAAGGAACATTCAACCTGGCACAGGCTTGTGTCTCACACTCATTTGCCTGAGGTCAAACAGTGTTTTCCCTCTATAATACTCAGTTAATGTCTTGGAAATAAATCATTCAGCAGATGTAGATGCTGCAACTTCCAAAATGAAACTTTCTCTTCCAAACAGATTTGGATTAAGTGGCCGCTATTGTTTATAACAATATATCAAGGGCTCTTCTCCTGAGTTCTTTGTCTTAATGGGTGCAGTTCTCCAATGCACCATTTTCCTACCTAAATCCCTTTGAAAAGGATCGAACCCATATGCAAGCTATTCATATTTGCTTTCTGATACTTGATCACAATACACTTCACTATTCCTATTTAAACTGGAAACATTTAAACACTGTCCTGCTATTGAGGAAGTATGATTCATAGAGGACTTCCTTGTCATGCAGAGCAATGCTACTCCACAGACCACTACAGGATTGCAGGACTGTGACTGTTCCTGTCTTTAGGAATGGAAAGAGTATTCTGGTTTATTCAGAAAAAAATAACACAGGAATGAGAATTTTGTGCAGTTCTTCATGGTATTCACACAACTCAAAGGGTGTGGGGAAATTATTCTGTACAGAAACATACATGGGGTTTTGTGCCAAAAAAAAAAGTGTTGTGTGAAAAGACATGTTTTTTGCACAAAAAGATGGTTGAGGTCCTGCATCAAGAAACAAAAATGTAGCCATACCTCCGTAGCTACTTTTCCTCATGTCACTCAAAAAACCTCACCTTGAAAGCAGCATAGCCCCTTTTCTCAACACAACCATTTCTGTACTGTCATAGAGTAGTGGAGGGGATGAGCAGGGATTTGTCCAGCTATTTTCCTGTAGCTGGGCATACTGTGACAGGTATCACCAGAGACCTCTTTGAAAGATCTATGTAGATGACATCTTCACGGTGTGTCCAGCTACACAAAAGTAGTTAGAGGCATCCCCTTCCATTCCTCACTCTCCGACAAAATGGAAATGGCTGTGTTGAGGGGCTGTGCGGGGGGACTGTGGTCATTATGCAGTTAGAGCAGAATTACAGCCTACACAAGAACCATAAAAGTGAGCTGCAATGACATTAGTCCAATATGTTGTTGTTGTTGTTGTTGTTGTTCTTGTGTGCCTTCAAGTCATTTCTGACTTGTGGCAACCCTAAGATTATGCCATCATAATTAACTAATACGATGCCAGCCAATCTGTTTCCATAAAACTGTGGGAGGGGAGTGTTGCATGAAATTCTGTTTCATGGGGGCAGGATGTGGTTTCCAGAGACAAACATTTTCTTTTGTGTGAAATTGGTGCTCAGAAAATATATTTTTGTACCCCCAATGTCTTAGGCCTTTTCCGCACTGGGTGAGGGAATCGCCCTGTGCCAATACTCACCGGACCTGTGTGCTCCACGCGCGGGTCCAAGCTGGTCCGGACCAGTCTGTGGCCGCCGCTCCGCACTGCTCCAGGGATGAAAATGGTGGCTTCCGGTTGGTCGAGGCTCTCCACCAACCCGTGAAGCTCGCCAGCCTAAAGCCCACCCCCGGCAGATCTGCAGCGTGAGCCTGAAAATCTGCACCGAAGCGCGGCCATGGAGTGGCGCGCTCCGTGCTTTTGAAAGACCTGTTTTAAGCAGTCTTTCAAAAGCACGCTGAACGACCACTTTGGGTCATTCTGGAGCAGGCTGAGGTCCGGAACTACCCAAAATAGTCCAGACCCAGTCCACTCCCAGGTGTAGACGTCCTCTCTGGAGGACGCTCTGCACCGTTTTAAAAACCCCATGCGGAAAAGACCTTAGTATTGATTGCAATATTGTTTAGGAAGTAGTTGTTGTATTGTTTTACAACTGTGTAGATATTGTACTGCGTTTCTATTGTTCTCTTTACGCTGTGGTCTTTTTTTTCCTTTCTGTTTCTCTTTTTCTTTTTTTCAGATCCCAAGCTATTTGCCCAATTTGTGTGATTATAATGAAAATCAATAAAGACATTTAAAAAAAAAGAAAATATATTTTTGTACCCCAAATCCCAGCATGCATTTCTGGATCCTTCACAGATTTTGCATCAAAATGGCACAAAAATGTCATGGGTTTTGTGCAGAAGAATTCTTCCCAAAGTACTCAGCCACTTATCCTGTTTTAGGGACAGAACTCAGCATCTTTAAAATCTGGAGTAAAACCCAGACTAGATTTAGCACCAATCAGCCATGGACATCACCAGCTACCTCTACTTATAAGCCAACATGAATTTTCTGAATATGGGCCAGCAGGTGATCAACAACCAATGCAGATATTTCAGTGCAGTAGTCATATAGGCACAGCAGGAAGTTCAACCAAACAAACTATATACTTTATTCTGTACTGGCCCTCTTACTTTGAAAGGAGAGTGACTCAAGGGTCCACCCATGATGCCAATAGCTTCACGTGACAATGGGGAATTAATTAGTCCAAATTAGGAGGCCTGCAAGAGGGGGGGGTAACCTAACAAGATCTTCCACCAATGTTTACAGGGTCCTAGCAGGAAAGAATCATCCAGATATTCCAAAATAAGCTAGAATATGTTTTACTGAAAGTTCAGTCATGCATGCAAAAGATCCACACACTCGCACAAGATCTAACCAAAGGAAAGTTGTTGATAGAGGAGTTTTTAGAGTATGGGCAATAATTATTGATCCAAAGAGCAGTGAAGAAAGCAGAGATGTGGCTTAGATTTGTGCCTAAGGATAGTACTCGATCAGAAATCAGAGCAACAACATGGCATTCAGCAAGTGAGATACCGCATTAAATTGCTCAAAATGGAGAAGCTGTATATCCCAAATCTGCCTGGAGGACATGGGTGTGAATGGCTCTCTGGCCACACAAAAAATGGCAGTTGCAACATGGACAATGGGGTCTAGCCAGAGTTAACGGTCTTAGTGTTGGATAACAAAGAGTTAATGGCTGTTGTAATACCTCTGTAATAGTAGACAGGTAAAGGATCACTGGAGGGAAATGTGCAGCAGTTAGGAAGAAGGACTGAAACAATCAGTGTTTTGGTGGGAACTTCCCGTCGCTATTGTGTGGTGGCAGAGACATTATGGCTTAGTTTAAGTCTGTTATCTCTGGAGTTACCTGGTGATTAGCCTGACAATGACCTTGGCTACGCCTGGAGGGAATCTTCTGACCTACTTTGCAGCAGATATGTTCAGCCAGTGTTTTCCTCTACCCAGCCTGACCTTACAGTCATCTCAGGAACCATTTTGTATCAATGCCAATTAATGTATTTTGCCAATTAAATCATATTTTTTCAATTAAACCATATCAAATCTGGGGGAGGGGGCTGGTAACAGCTGCAGCTTCCAAACCAGTCCAAGGGCAGCCCCACATAGAGTTCCGGCACTGAGGATATCATTATGCAGATCACTATGGGCCAGGCTATTCCTATCCAGAAATGAGTATCTCTTGTCAAACAGCCAAAGTTGTCAGTAAGAACTTTTCACAACTGAGAGCAATTGGTCCTTCAGGGACAGAGACAAATCCAACAACGTCCCTCCATTGCACACATTTTCTTGTGTGTCTGACTTGTTCCACCAAGGATCAGTAGATTCCCCAACTTGCAGACCCAGTAAGTACCCATACACGGGGCCCGTATCTTTCCAGTATGCCATTTTCAGTTGGTTTGCCTTGTTCCAGATCACTATCTTATCCAAATACTCATCCAGGCTTGGCACAGCAATGTCCAAGTCCAATGTATTTAATCCAGGTGTTATTTGCATATCAAAAATGAAAACATGCATAGTGACCATCCCCAACAGCTTCATAAAGATGTCAAAATCTATGTGAAAACCGGAGGATATGATCATGCCTTAGAGTATCTTGCAGCACAGTTGCCAAGAGGTCCAGATTCAGTACCACACACACACACCGGCAACCAACCACACCAAGTAGGGCATTGCTGCTGCGATAAAGTGCCTCCAGTCCCATCCATTTATTGATAACTGCTGATACTTAGGCCTTTTCCTCATTTTATTTTTGAAATGGGGCGGTGCATCCTCCCGTGAGGACGTTCACATTTGGGGGCGAGCTGGGTTCGGACTACTTACTGTTTGTCCGGACTTCAGCCCACTCCGGAACACCGAGAACTGGTGGTCGCCCGTGCTATTGAAAGACCAATTAAAAGAGGACTTTCAATATTGCAGTGCGCTCCAGTCCATCACTCTGTAAAGTATAGATCTACAGGCTCACTCCAGTGTGAGTCTGCAGATCTTCTGGGGGCGGGCTTCTGGCTGGCGAGCTTCTCCGGTTGGTGGAGAGCCTCCGCCAACCAGAAGCCTCCATTTTCATTGCCGGAGAGTGTGTAGAGCAGGCACACACAGCTCTGGACCGTCGTGGATCGTCAGGAGGAGTGTGCCAGTCCGGTGAGTAACGGACTGCCCCATTTCCCCTTCAAAGTGCGGAAAAGCCCTCAGTGATATTAAAAAATCACTGGGTGATATTTTTTGGTTGCTAATACGCCAGAGGATAGGATCAAAATTCAAAATGACCTGGATAGATTGGAGAGCTGGGCCAAGGCCAACAAAATGAAATTCAACAGAGAGAAGTGTAAGGTCCTATACTTAGGTAGAAAAAGTGGAATACAGAAATATAGGATGCGGGACACGTGGCTGGATAGCAGTACATGTGAAAGGGATCTAGGAGTCTTCATAGACCACAAGCTGAACATGAGTCAGCGGTGTGATGCGGCAGCCAAGAAAGCCAATGCAATTCTCGGCTGCATCAATAGGAGTATGGTGTCTAGATCGAGGGAGGTACTGGTACCACTCTACTCTGCTTTGGTTAGACCTCATCTTGAATACTGTGTCCAGTTCTGGGCACCCCAATTCAAGAAGGATATTGACAAGCTGGAGCAAGTCCAGAGGAGGGCGACCAAAATGGTGAGAGGCCTGGAAGCCATGCCCTATGAGGATAGACTTAGAGAGCTGGGTATGTTTAGTCTGCAGAAGAGAAGGTTAAGAGGGGACATGATAGCCATGTTTAAATATTTGAAGGGATGCCATGTAGAGGAAGGAGAGGGCTTGTTTCCTGCTGCTCCAGAGACCAGGACAAGGAGCAATGGATTCAAGCTGCGGGAAAGGAGATTCCACCTGAACCTCAGGAAGAACTTCCTGACAGTCAGGGCTGTCCGGCAGTGGAATATGCTGCCTTGGAGTGTAGTGGAGTCTCCTTCCTTGGAGGTTTTTAAGCAGAGGCTAGATGGCCATCTGTCGGGCACACTTTGAGAGTGTTCCTGCATGGCAGGGGGTTGGACTGGATGGCCCGTGTGGTCTCCTCCAACTCTACATTTCTATGATTCTATGATTGGAAAAGCAAATGAATTAAACTCATCCTGTCACTCTCCCAATAAAAGATAGCCATCAGGAAGACCAAGACTGTTACAAATTACCTCATTACCCATTTAGAATAAGTCCATGCAGAATTCTTATTTTTAAAAGATATTTATTTAATTATATCCAAGTCCACCAGGGCTCCTGGGACAGAAGTTTCAAAGGTCATGCAAAATAGCATTGTTTTGGCTGCCCACCAACTTAACTTCCTTTGGTAGGGAGTTTGACAATCAAGGCACAGCTACAGAGAAACACCCATTACATACACTCACCAACCTAATTTTCTGAGGTGTTGGGACACGCAACAAGGCCTCCTCTGAAGATCTCAAATTTCTGGCAAGCTCAAATGGGAGGAAGTGGTCTTTCAAATCATTTGGTCTCAAATCATTTAGGGCTTTGTAGCACCTTGAATTGAATTTGGAAGCAAATTGCAAGCCAGTATAGTTCTTGCAGAATCTGTGTTATATGGTCTCTAAAATGCACACCTGACACCATTCTGGCTCCTACATTTTGCACCACCTGCAGCTTCTGAATATATTTCAAGAGCAGCTTCACATACAGCATATTTGTTTTGTATCTGTGCATTGTCCAGTTGCTAGGTAAATGGTAGCTGAATGTTACTTGGTACACCAATCAGTTTCGCGGTGGATGCATTTGTTGAGTCTTAGAGGGCAGGGGGGGAAAAGCCTCTAAGGCAGCTCAGAATTGTATGAGATGCATGGAAGCAGTAGAGAAGAAAGACAGCATCCATGAAAGAACAAACTCTAGTGGCTGGCTCAATGTCTTGCTCTGAGCATTGTTCTCCCCAGAGAAGTGTCTGATATATGGAAAGATAAATAAAGCAATTCTAGCTTTAATGTGGATAACACATTAAGTACAAGTCCCTTGTAGCTCCATGTGTGAAAATGCCCTGAAATGCAAACTCTCCAGCTACCAGTCAATATAGGTGGAGAAGTTTTTTCAATACCAATGAAAATGTTAAACAGCCTTGGTTAACCCACTTAGGGAAAATGAGGGTGGACACAGAATGTTTCAGAGGAAGGTGACAAAGGTAGTAAAAAGTCTAGAAACCAAACCCTACGAGGAATGGCTTAGAGAACTGGGTATGTTTAACTTGGAGAGGAGACTGTAAGAGCTGACATGAAAGCCATCTTTAAATTTCTGAACGGATGCCATGCAGAACAGGGAGCAAGGCTGCTTTCTGCTGTTCCTGAGACTAGAACACAAGCTAATGGATTCAGACTGGAAAAATAAAGATTCCACCTAACTTTAGGAAGACCTTCCTAACACTCAGAGCTATTTAACAATGGAATGGGCTGCCTTGGAAAATAGGGAACTTTCATTTATTGAAGGTCATTAAATAGATGTTGGATGGCCATCTCTCAATAGTACCTTAGCTGTGTATTCCTTAATGACTAAGGGTTGGATTAGATGGTCCTTGAGGTCACTTCCAACACTCCGTTTCTGTGATTCATGCAAACTGCACCTCTCATCTGAACACCTTAGGATTCCGTCAGATGGTGTATTTTGAAGGCGCGAAGCTCCCACATTCAATTTGTTTGACTCTCAAATTTTTTCCAATTCATGAAAAAATCTCTATAATTGGGTAATTTCATATTAAGAACATACCAAACAAAATTATCAACCAGCCAAATCCAAATGGTACCATTGTTCCCAACGTGCAAAAATCAGCCTTATAACTGCCTGCTCTGTAGCCGTTGAAGATGAGGAGACTCTTGAAGCGGGGGGAAGAAGGTGGCAATCCTTATTTAGCACCACAAACATAGACATTAAAACCCAGATTTGTTAAAGATAAGACCCACTTCAAGCCCTCTGCATAGATGGTCAAATCCATCAATTTTGTTTTTTCTCACATTCCAATATTTTAAATTCCATGCTATTTCCACTGAATTAATGAGGAAATTTTTCAATTTTGGAAAGCTCTGATTTTAGAAAAGAAGAAAATATTATCCACTTCTACCTACTCTAAGGCAATCATAGTTTACATTAGTGAAAGTTTGTCTCTGCGTGTGTGTATCCATCAGCCTCAGAAGACCAATATGCAAGGTTGTAAGCACTGAATGATTCCGCAGACCCAAAATTTCAGTATCCCAGTCAAACTTTTGCTAAAGCTGTGAAGGTGTGTGAGTAATACTGTTGAAATCTTAGATGCTGGGTGGGATTGCCAGCAGACAAAAGCCAGGGCTTCAGCAGCTTTTATAGTTCTTGTACACTGCTCCCCTGGGACAATTTGCCTTACTGAGATGGAGTTGGAGCCAAAGAACAGTGTGAGAGGAAGGAAAACAGCTGTTAGCACTGCTCCACAAACACTCAGGCAGACATTCGTGCCACATTGTGACAAGAAGGTTCAACTGTAGTTCTCAGGCTTCCCTCTCATGCTCATGCACAAGAGGAAGAACACCTTTGGGTTTCACATTCATGTATCCCAGACATGGGAACGCTAGATTGTGTGGTAGAAAATCAGTCCATGTATGAGAGAAAGACAGTTCCAGCACCTCAGAACCCAACACTTAATATATGATGGTTGCAGGATTTGCAATGTCATGCTGTAGAATTTGGGTTATTTTTCCTAAGTGCAGGGGTTATAGATAAAAAATACCACATGTCATGACTATGAAAAAGGAGTCTGGTAAAGTGAGAGACTGTTTCATCCCATAGACATGGGAAGAAGGTCCTTTTCGCTGATTGTAACACATTTTTGAATAGGAGCCCTACATGTTCATCCATGGCTATGGTGGCTGGGGAACTCTGGAAGACATTGGCCCTCAGTGACTTTCAGCTGCCTAAAGTGCAATGAGCCAAGACCAGCCCTGGATGTGAGGAGGCCCTGGGCAACATGGTCTTCCATGCCAGTGGATCATTGGATTCCTCCCCTCCAGTACAACTTAATGAATTCACTAGCAGCTGGAGTAAATGGAAAGGAGAAAAAAGGAAGAGGCCAGGGATTGCATAATAATATGAGTAATGGCAGCTGATAGTTGTCATGTTATAAATTGTAAGCTGCCTTTGAGTCCTATTGTTGAAAAAAAGGCAGAATATAAAGGACATAAATAAATAAAAATAAATAAGGCTGGAGTTCTACATCACCTGCTTGATTACAAATGTGTAAGTAAGTGGTGTCTCCTGGTTCAACCCCTCCCCTCATCTATTTTACTGAATATCAGCCGCACCGAGAGAAAGAGGTCCATTCTTCTGGTGATCAGGGTGCAAGTGGATTATATTTTCACTCCTCTCCTGTGGCCAGCCTGCTTCTTCTCCTCACAGACTGGTACGGCAGCTTCCCCTCGTCTGTAAAAGTGCCCTCTCACTTCACTCAGCTCTCCCTTCCCCTTTCAAACACCGCCTTCATGTGAAAAGGATGGACCTTTCATTGGTTATTTTGAACCCCTTTAATGATCTATGGTAGTGTGGTTCTGTTTGGTAATAACTACTGAAAATCATTCAGCTGGTTCAAAATTTATAAAAATATACTATAATCTTTATTCAAATAACAACCAGAATAAAGTATTGGTTCTTGTATGTACATCCAAGCTCAAACAGAATGGATTTCAGAATGCATTTAGACAGTTTCCTTATATCTTTACATCAGCATAAAGGCACAGGTCTCTCACACACAGCCCTTTGGCTACCTTTTTGCCCAAGAGCTCAGTTCCCAAAGCTAGGTCACACTTTCTGACCAGATTCAAAAGTGGGTTGCTTTCTCTTCTGCCTCTCTCTCTAGGCTTCCTTAAGGAAAGTTAAACCCTCCCACTCAACCCTCCTGGTTGACTAAGAATCTCTCTGGCTGAAGAACTGACTCTTAGCCATTCCTCCCAGAAGTCTAACAAAAAGACAATCAGCGTGCCTTCTATATACCTTTGTTACCACGGTTATGATATGTCTGGTGAGAGCACTAGATATCTCTTGATATCAAATAATTTGGCCTTTGCTTGACCTTTCTCTGCCACCCCACTCCACGTGTTTGCAGAGGTCCACCAGACAAGCAGGTATTAGGCATGACTGTTAATGGTTGCAAATTCCAAATCTCATTTAGGCAGGCAACTTAAGCCTCTTCGATGCTTCAGGGAAAAACCTTCTTGCCTTGCTCGGCGCGAATCTACACAAAGACGCCCAGCCGAGTGCCGAGCCATTCCTTTATGTTGGGCTATTTGCATACTGGCCACACTATTGTCATCCACCTTTTCCAACTCCTTTGTCCAGCTCCAAATTCCCTTTGTTCTCACCAAACATGGCATAGCCTGTAGGTAAAATCCACCCTATAAAAGGTCCCCATTTTTGGGACTACCTCAGACTACTTTGGACTTCCATCCAGCCTTGCTGTCGGTTTGTCCAGCGAGCTCCCTTCAGCGAACCGCTCTGAGTTTCTTCCCCTGCAACCTCCATTTCTCTCCAGGACTACGAGACCAGGTGTCATATTACCCATTCCCCCAAAACTCTCTATTTCTATTTCTCAGTTAGCTAGTATCTGTCGTGTCTTTCGTGTTGTTTGTCTTCAATAAAATATTGTTTGTTGCTTTAAAACCTTGTCTAGCCGCTCTCTGACCTGACGCTGTAGACATAGGGTACAAGATCCTAGCTAAAGTTACCCTGCCTCTCATTAGCCTAAGAGAGTGCTCGAGTTAATTTCCCCCATCTTGTGTTTTTATTTGGTAATTTGGGCGTCCCTCCCAGGACCCCCAGCATACAGGGTAACACATTCTTCTGTCAAGCCCAGCCCCTCCTTCACACTAATAGGTTGGGTTTCTTGTTGAATAGCTATTCTCGTTGCCTAGCAACCTGTTGCTGGGACTTCTGTGCCACTCAGGATAGCCACTCCTCCAAACTCCATCAGATCTCCCATTAGCCAGTGAGGCTTCAACATGGAAGCGTGACAAGGGTCCTGCTTCTAACTATCCTAGCCTCATTGGCTGGCAGGAAGGGGTGGAAACATCATCCACCTGCACCTTAATCACCAACAGAAGAGACCTTCTCCTCTCAGTGTAGCTGATGCCCTGTATTGCAGGTTACAATCATGATAACAGTGCCATGATTGTGATTACATACAGATTGTTGATCCAGACCAGTTATGGATGTGTTACTCCAAGTTTGGCATCTGTAAGTGTGATGTTAAATTGTGACCTAAATAAACAAAATGAGTGAGACATTTGGGCTGTATAATGGGCCCGCTGTAATCGCAAACTCAAGATGAATTTAACCCGATATGAACTGAAAAGTGCAAAAATATTTTTAAAATAAATTACCTGACATCCAGTGCAGAAACAGTCCATGGGCAGCAGGGGAAGTAAAGCAAGGCCCGGGCACCAGGCATGCCTTCTTAGGCCTTGCAAAGTGGTAATCTCACATGCTCCCTGGAAGCACGGCTTCAGGAAGAGAGCTTGCGCCTTTCGTGATGTCTACGAACTTACCTCCCTGCATGCTTGCCACCATTTTCTCACCACTATGCTGAAGCTTTGAGACTGATTTAGAGAAATGCACACTTGTTCAGGATTGGAATCACAAATAAATGAGCAGGATTGGCACTACCTACACTGCTGTGCTCCTGCAGAAGCTCCTTGCCACCCTGAAATTGTTGGCAAAGAGGGTGCTACTAATCCTGATTACTCATTTATGAATGAACACGCACAATGGTGCTGTTGCTGTCAATAGTCTCAAGATGACCAGCAGTTTCCACATGGACACAGTATTGAGGCAATGCCAATCCTAATCCATCTCTTTTGTGAACACACAAGCAAGATCAACACTGGTCACTGCTGCCATGTCCCTGTGTAAGCTGCTGTCTACCCTGCGATTATTGGCAGTGGACACAGTGCTGATCCTGCTTGCTCATTTGTGAACAGGCGATCAGGATTGGCACCACCATCATCAACAATCATAAAATGACAAGGAGCTTCCAGAAGGACATGGCAGTGGCAATTGGCGCACTTCTGCTGAAGCCACAGCTTATCACCACCTGCACTGCTGCCCCATATTTTTTTTCATAGGGACTTGAGTACACACAATTTTTAGTACTTTTGAGAGTTCCTGGAACCAATCCCTCACAAATATGGTGTGCCCAGTGTGCTTTAAAAGAGCCATCCAAGATGCTGATCCTATTTTGTAGGTGGGTTCTGCACTTTGGATGGCTTCTTTGACATTTGGACTAAAACCTGAAGCAGATTCACCACCACTCCGATACACATGTTCACAGGGAAGGTACCAACCACCACTGAGTGTAGTTCTTAGTCATCAGTAGACATGGCACTGGCACTCCAGCACTTATACAACCATGCCTAGTTGTGACAACTAGTATTGTTCATCTTACTTCTGAAACCTTCTGTTGTAATGTTAAGCTCTAAGGTGTTTTGGAACTATTTTCAAAAATCTTTTTTAAGAGATGTAATAAAGTTTGCAGTTGAATTTCATTTTTCAGTTTAGTCTTATTTTAATGACACCAGTACTTACAAAATTCATTCTGTCTGTCTGTCTGTCTGTTTGTCCGTCTTCTATCCCTGCTTTCTCCCACCTCAGGATTCAACCCAATGTATTTATTTCAGGTTTCCCACTCCACATCGAATTCTTATTTATTACATTACCTTCCACCAGAGACCTCAATGCAGCATACACAGCCAAAATTATCTTGGATTTCAGTATTCTCCTGCAGCATAAAAAGGAAGAAGAGAAGCGGATGCAGCAGCACCTTTAAGACTAATTGTTTTTTATTTAAGCATGAGCTTTAGTGGATATAAGCCTGCTTTTTCAGATGCTCTACAGAGTGATATTAAACCTCAGGTTATAAAGCATATTTCTACAGTTGTGGAAGTGAGATAGAAGGTAATAGGATCCAGAAAAATGCAAATCATGTCCTTTGCACTTTTCAAAGGACTGGGCAAGGTGATAAAGGTCCTTCAGATTCTTACAGTGCTCATGAAATGCTATACAACTGGTTTGGGGTATTGCAATTTCTAATGTCAGATTTGTGTCTATCATTCCTCTTGTGTAGAGACTGCTCTGTTGATATTATATCCTCTTAGGCCCTTTCCACACGCAGAGGAAAAAACGGCTGAAAACACGCTAGGACAGACCTTACCTGCATCCGGGTAAGTCCGTCGCCACGTGGAGCAGCGCGTTTTCGCTGCTCCACACTCGGCGGCGTCCTGCAGCATCCTGCGGCGCCCAAAATGGTGGCTGCCGGGTGGTGGAGGCTCTCCACCAACCGGAGAAGCTTGCCAGCCGGAAAGCCCACCCCTGGCAGATCTGCAGGCACACCCTTGCGTGTGCCTGCAAATCCACACCAGGCACTGCGACGCAGCTGCACGCGGCTGCACGACCCATGCCTTTTAAACACCACATGAAAAGTGTTTTTTAAAAAGCACGTGGCACCGCCACCTCCGGTCACCTTAGCGCGGATTGGGGTGTGGAATTACACAAAAGTAATCAGCCCCAATCCATTTTACAGTGTAGACGACCTCCGTTGAAGGTCGCACTACACCGTTTTAATACCACCATGTGGAAAGGGCCTTAGTTTTGCACAATGAGGTATCCAGTCCTTCCTTGCCCAAACCCCAGTTGCACAAATGTCAGTTGGATGGTGCCCTGGTGCACCCTTCATGTAATCAGTGCTGGAGGGGTGAACTGCTTCCCAGCGTCATCCAACTGCCACACTGCAGCCAGGAGCAAAGGAGCAACCTTTGACCTCTTAGACTTCCAAAAAGTCTATGAGGGTGAAGGCTATCTTCCTTCTTTGGAAATGCAATGGCAAGTCAGACTGCACTGAGGCACAGTTCTGCCCTCCTAGTCCCTGACTGGCTGGACACCATCTATGGTGTGCATTCTAGGAAAAAAAGAGCAACCTTCACCTCCAGAACTCCAGCACACGTAGACTGGCACAGCCTTACAGGGCTGAACAGAAACTTGGCCACAGTTCTCACCCCTCTTGCACCTTCATACCCACTCTCACAACCACTCTGTAAGATAAATTAGGCAGTCACTGTCACGGAGCAACAGCAGCTGGATCAAGGTTGCTGTTTCAGCTTTATCACTATGTGGGACTTTATTACTGAGATTCTCCAGTCCTAATCCAACAACTACACCACAAGGCTCTAATTTTTCAGGAAGCAGGCATAACTCAGTGGTAGAAAGCACATGCTTTGCATGCAGAGTGCCCTAGGCCTGATCCCTGCTATCTCTGAGTTAAAAGTCAGGTGGCAAATGTTGGGAAAGGCCCTTGCCTAAGACTTGTAGCATCATAGGTCTGTGGAACTAAAAGGGGTCCCAGAGGTTATGTATTTCAACTGCTAGTCAGTTCAGGAAACAATTCTTAAAGTGTCTCTGACAAAAAGGGCTAGGGATCTGGCCCAAAATATTTCACTGCCAGAGGTGGGGAAATGAGTGATGCCCACACTTGAGACCTTTCAAATTATTTTGGCATTACACACACACACACGTACCTATCCCCTTTCTTTGCAGTAAAGATACAATATAATAAATTAAATAACCGACTTATTACTCTTTCATGGCAGCCAAACTCTAGTGCTAGAGGCAGCTTCCTCCATCTGCAGCTCTGCTCTACAGTTCTGTCGCCAGCCAAATCAGACAATACTAAGCTAGTCTGTTAAACAGCCTAATCTGGTATAATCAAGACTCCTATTTTTCTGCTGTTCCACATTACTTCTGGTAAATGATTATTTCAATAGGGAACAGGTGAAAAACATCATTTGCTCTGAATACTGATCCAATCTAATTCTTTCCCTTTCAAATGTCTACTTCTAACTTTCACGTCAATTTCCATCCTATTTTCTAGGCATGGCCAATGGTTGAAAGACACAAGAAGAATTTATTTTATAAAATATCTTACATTCTATTTTTTTTTCTTATTGCTGTGCAAGGAGATTGCATTCCATTCCTGCAACCATATATGCTCTTGCCTCAACACAGCCACACAGATAAGATGATTCTATATATTTTATTTTAAAAAAAATGTGGGGGAAGGGGTTTCATACACAAAAGGATAAGAGAATAGCCATAAGACATGCTGGGTTTAGCAGCAGGCACTTGAGAAAAGAAAATCACTCCTCTACAGAGGCTTGTGGAAAAATGCATGCTTGGCTTTTCGGGACAAAAGGTTCCTGCCTCAATACAAGCACTCTCCAGCCTTGAGATCCCAATGGATGAATCAATACCTTCAAGCGTAGCCATGACAACCATACAGAACAACTCGTCTAAAAATGCATAGTATACACCGTATTGATTTTTCAGCATCAGACAAGCCAGCCCTCTTGGTGTCGAAAGACTCCAAACGAGGACAAAGAGCTTCTTGTTGAGAGGAAAAATCCAGCAAACGGCAAAGTGGTAATGGTGACAAGGATGGTGAAGCACTAAAAGAACACACCTTACAACAGAAACACTCTCAAGTAAGGATTTGCACTCAGATAATTAAGACAAACAACAGCAGGAGTCATGTTCATTAGGGCTCCTCATTACTTTCTGGCAGCCAATTAGCTGTGGTCAAGAAAAATGCCCTTTTTGGGGTTTTAAAAAAGTGCTAACATCCTATACAAGGTAGCTGTACTTGTAACCGAGGTAAGAAAGGGCTATAATGATGCTTACTAATAATCGTTTGCTCCTGTCTTGGTTTCACTACCATGATGTGGCTCTCCACTGTGAGATGAAATTAGATGAACTCTTGCCTAACGTATTGAGAACAATTGTGGAGAACATGAGGAATCAAATATGGCTGGGGAAAGAAGTTATCATAGCCATTACCAGACAATGGTGAGATAGTATAGGTGACATGAAAGAGAAAAACCTCTACAACAGGAGAGCAAACGTTCAGTCTGGGGGGTCCCAATCCAGGCTGCCAAAGGTGAAGATCCAGGCCTCAAGGCTTCGCATCCTCGTCACACTTTTTTTTTTTCTTTTGCGGTCAGATCTGCTTTGAAATAAAAAGTTAGGGAAAAAATATGAGGGAAATTCAAGGCTGAATTTCTTCACCACAAATCAGGGAAACCGAGTACAGCAAGTTTTGCAGCAATATGCAAAAGAAAAGAAGTTAGAATGCAAGATAGAGAAGAATAACACAAGTGTGAGAGACACACAAGAGTGAACAAGTCAAATGAGCAGCAGCAATGTTTTTCTTGTTGTTGAAACCATAAAAGACAAAATCTAATATCTTATTAAAGAAAAGAGTGTATAATTGTCTTAGTAGTGGAGAAAGTCGGAGGCAAGAGTAAAGCTACGGGGGAAGAACAAAATGAGGCATTGCCCTCCAAATAAGAATTCCACCCCTAATGAAATTTTCCTTCACTCCTCAAATTCCTAGTAGTCCAGTAACTTAAAATGTCAATCCAGCTTGTAGGATTACAATCTAGGCATCCAAAGAACAGAGACAAGCACAGAGAGTCAGTGTGGTGTAGTGGTTTGAACACTGGAATATGACTCTGGAGATCAAGATCTGAATCCCCACTTAGCCACAGAAACCCACTGGGTGACCTTGGACAAGTCACATACTCTCATCTTCAGAAGAAATGCAAAGATAACTCCCTTCCCAGAACAAATTTTGCAAAGAAAATTCAATGACAGTATCACTCTAGGGTCACCAGAACTCAGAAACCACTTGAAAGTAAACAACAGCACAACTGTTACCAAGGAATGCGAACAAAGCTATTATAAGAACTCTAGGTGCAAATTATTTTCAGTGTCTGCAATGCTAGATTCTGCAAGGCTAGAAATTTGGGCACTGCAGAAAAATTTCATCAGGCAGCAGAATTTTCATTTGGAGAGTAAATGCCCTCCTTTTGCTTCTGTCAGCATGCCAGAAAAATGTTAAGAGAAAGATTTTACAAATTTAACTCTGAAGCAGAGTCCAACATAACTATCCTGGTCTTGACAAACCCGAATCAGATCATGGTTTCATTTGCTAGCTAGCCATCCAAATTAAACAACAGCTTCCCAGTTCAGATATAATGCAGAGGTGTGGATTCAAATAACTAAGATGGTATACAAGGAAAGAAGGGGCAAAAGAGAACATATAGGCCAAATAAGCATTTTTGGCATAACAAACAGTTTCAAAAGCCAGAATGGTACATCTCAAGAAATGGCCCTATATAAGCTGTAGATTAAAATGTATTATATTTTTCATATCAAAACTATTGTTGTGGCAAGGAAATGATGAAGACCTTCAGGTAGTTCCATCACAGAAAGCTTTATTTTCCAAACCATTTATTTACTGCGCAGGGCAAGCAGCGGATATACAATGTCCAAAACTGCCCGCCCCGATTGATTAAAACACTTAGTTCTTATACCTTTTGGTCAACAACGTCAGCAATCAATCACATTTCTAGTCTACGTCAGCCATTACATTTGGAGCTTAATACCACCCCCAAAACAAGGGAACAAAGGCCTCAGTCACCAAATGACACAAATATGAGGCAAATGAGTATGCTTGACTCCCTTTTACTTCCCAGGCACCTAAGCATAGCGTTACAAGGCCAATCATATTTTTAAACTGAGATAAGGTAGGGACATCTGCTGTCCAACTCACTTATTTTTTCTACTCATGCAATACTTCTCTGAATTTAACTCCTTCACTATAGCATTATGCCCATGTGATCAGAAAGTACATATATAATTTTTTTTCATGGTAGTTATCTGACACAGCAGGAACCAGTGTGGAATAAGGGTCTGAGTGTTGAACTAGGGCCCTTTCCACACTTGAGTGTTATAGCGCTCTGATTCCACTTTCAACATCCTATGAAATCCTGGGCCCTCCCAAAACTGCAAACCCCAGGATTCCATAGGATGTTGAAAGTGGAATCAGAGCTCTATAACAGGCTGGTGCGGAAAGGGCCTAGGACTCAGGGACAGCAAGGTTCAAATTCCTGCTCAGCCATAGAAACCCACTGGTTCACCTTGGCCAAGTCACCTTCTCTCAGGCCCTTTCCACATGACGACACTGAGCCACTTCTTCCATGGAACGGCAGTGATCAGCAGGCTGTATTTCTGCACAACATTGTTGCCATCCCACTGGCATTCCATCATGAAGCGTTGCACTTGTGCAGTATTTGAAATATGGGGGGAAATCCATTTTATGCCTCCCATCACGCAGTGCTCCTGTACTTACCATCGTGTGGAAGCCATGGCTGCATGATTGCAACACTTTCTGCCCCAGCGCAGCAATGGCAAGTGTCCATCTGCGCAGCAGAAGGAAGTAGCAGGGCTATCCCGCTCCCTTCCTCAGGGAGCGAGCAGGCGCAGAATGGAGCATTGCTGATGGGCTTCCTTCCAGACCTGGATTTGCAGCACAACAATACAGAAGAGTGTCATCATACAGAAAGAGCCTCAGTCTCAGAGGGCCTCAGTCTCAGAGGAAGGCAAAGTCAAACCCCTTGAAGAATTTGAACAACTGAAAGGCACACAACAACAAGTCTGCCATAGCAATAGTTCCACTAGGCAAATATACCAGACAGTGTGATTATATGATTTACTCACTGGCAGTGGATTTAGTTTTTCTGAAAGGGAGTTAAGAAGATCTTCCTGTAGCCACAGTAAAAGTAGCTGTCTTAAGGTTCCTGATGGGAATGTCCTTTAAGTCTCCCACAACAACCACCAAATGAAAATGTGAGCATTACCACCAAGACTTAAGTTTAGATCCAGGTGAAAAATACAGAATCTGAAGCTGCTGCTCTTTAATATTTTGTGATGATTTTCTCCTACTGATACAAGGAGTCACAACTGCAGCAACTAGTAAAGGACCTCACCCAGATTTTCCACAGGCCTCATACTATAGCATCAGAGATTAGTGTTAATAACCAGTGCCACCTGGGCACCTCCTTTCCATCCCTTTTCTTTATTTGCATGTTTGCTATTCATTTTTAAACGGTGTGGTGTGTTTTATAACTCATTTGTCTATCCAAAACACAACAAAGATTCTAGGGTTTTCTTTTCTTAGCAGTGCATAGTTGTCCATGCAAACAAAAACATTTCTGAAATTCTTCTTCTTCTTTCCCAGCTAAAGTGTCATACCTAAAATTGTACATTTAATAATTATACCACCCTCATCACCACCCTCAGTGTTGACAGGTGCCTGTTACAGAGGAACTCAGCATAGTTAAGTTGTCCTACTTAACATAGTAATGAGGAAACTGAAAGGGGAAATTCCCAGGGCCTGGGCTGTTCAGGGTCAAACTACAAAGTGTATGGGTTGTCCCTCTGTGTGTGATGTTTTGAAACTTTTTTCTAGGGTGATGGCAGGGTCACTTTACAAAACAAATATTAAAGACAGCCCATGATGTGAAGAGTTTTGATCACTTTCTCTTTTGATCATTGGCATCATCTTGACAAAGATTGGCCTACCAATGGAAGCTAGGCTGGTGTGGTAGTGAAGACCTACTTTCTTTTAGGTTAAACTTTAAAGGAACTTTCCAAGATGCTTGGGCTAATCTTGGGATAGGATTCACCTCTTTGGATAGTTCCCTTTAAAGTTCAGATGAAAACCCACAATGAATTCACCATTCCACCGAAATGGAATTGAGCAGACTAAAACCCATAATGCCTTCACCACTCTACTCTGATTTACCTACCCTACTTGCCAATTAAGTTTAGGAAGAAAACTCCATTGGCAAACATTATTTTAAGTTTGGGGGTGGGAAGAGCTTCTCAGAACTACATGCTAAATATATTTTATGTTGATGACCAACCATGGAATAAAGAGAATAAACACAAAAATTGGGTTAAACAAGAGCCACTTTATTTTACTGAAACTATTTAAATTGTGTTGGCCTGGAAACGGATCAAGAGGGTACAACAACCTGACGTGGATCCAGCTGAAGCCAGGTGTCGCTCCTTGACTATCTCCTCAGTCTTCCCTTGGGCACCACATCTGAGCCTCAAGGGCAATCTAGAAATTGGGTTGCTCCCCAGCCAGCCATAGTTGGAAGGTAACCCAGAGGATTCCCACCCAAGCCTCAGAACTCTACAAGTGAAAACCCAGTCCCAGGTTAGCTTCAATGGTAGCTTCCTTCATCACCCTCTAGGTCACAGAACCCTAAAGAGGAAGGTCCAGAGCACTGCCCTACACCAAAAGGGTGCCAAAGGTGTACACCACAGTCTTATATTCTTACACCCTGCTGCCTGCACAATGACAACCTATTTAAAGGCACCACCCTTTCAAATAGAGGAATGGTATAAAGAAGTGTGGAAAATTGCAATTAATGATAAATTAACATGTAGAATTAGATTTATGAAAGGTTTAACAAAAGGGAATGATTTTGAGGAAATTTGGAAAATATTTTTGGAAAAAGCTTTGATAAGAGATGGTAAAGCTACCCTATTACAAGAAGAATGGCAATTTTGGAAAGCGGATTAAATAAAAAGTTGGCTCTGGGGGGTGGGTATATATATTTTTTTATGTTTTGTTTTGTTTTGTATTTTGTATTTTTTATTTTTATTTTATATTACGCGTGTGTGTTAAACTTGCGATCTATTGATGAAATTGGATATGTGATGTTTAATTTTTAAAAGGAAAAAAAAAAGTTAAAAGTTAACTGGCTTTGAAGTAATAAGATTATAATTAATAATAGTAGTAGGTTAAATGGAAGCCGAAAATATAGAATTAAGAATGAAATTATAATATTAAAAATGAATATAATGAAAATAAGAATTAAAGATAGGTAACAAAAATGTATAAGCTGTATGATATGGAATAAGCTGAATAAGGTTATGATTTCAAGTGTAAAAGAGAAAAAATAATAATGTAAGTTTATGTTGTTTAAAAGAAAAAAAAAATTTTTTTTCACTATTATGTATAACACATGGTGTTTAATTTTTTGCTTTTGTTTTTCAGTTATATAATCAATAAAAAATTATTATAAAAAAAATAAAAAATAAAGGCACCACCCAAAGCCAATTGTCCAAGCCCTCAAAATACAGTATGTGTTGGGGGAAAATAAATAAATAAACACATACATACATACATACATACATACATACATACATACATACATACCACAAGGTAAAAGGGGAAAAAATCCTACCCAGCCCCAAAATGATCAGCAGAGCTCACACTGTAGTGGAGGTAGATGGATGAGTGGAGCGAAGGCAATCAAATTTATAGCATAAGACCCTGCTCCTCTCATGTGCTGCCCTCTGGTGCCAAGCACCAGCTGCAGAGTACCCTGATCTCTGCCATGGAGGGCATCAAACCTGTACCTTTCCCTACAGCGTCTCAGACAGCACAAGTCCAGGTACATATAACGTGCAATTTGATTCACAGGCCCAGATTGTATTTTCAATATCAGCATCAAACCTGGAGATGATGGAATTCTTGCTTTAGCAAAGTGAAATCTTTAGTTCAAACTCACCTACTTAGCATTTCCTATCTCCCTGCCTTTACATGTGATACACAATCTGTTTGGTACAGAAATACCATAGTGAAAGTCAGTGTGGATTTTCAAACTACGCTTGCAGAAGTTCAAATATAAACAGCACTTCTATCCCTGCTTCTAAGAAGTTCACAAAAGGTACAAAACATACTGCTGTTGGGATGCCGTCTTTCTTCACAAGCAGTGAGACATCATGGTGAAACTTGGCATGCAGGGTCAGAATCTTGCTAGTAACATGCATGTACATTAGCAATAGCATGTGTATGTCTATACTGCTTATCAGTTAAGTGCTCTCTAAGCAGTTTATAATGTGTTAGCTAATTGCTCCCAACAAGCTTGGGTACTCCTTTTACTGACCTGAGGATGGATGGAAGACTGAGTCAACCTGAAGCCCAGCAGGATTGAACTCACAACCTTGTGGCTGCAGTACCAGCACTTAACCACTGTGCCACCAGGGCTTTTATTACGTTATCCCTGCAAGTGTTCTTTTTTGAAGGGGGTACAAGAGACTAGTCTCTAGCTTGCTGCACTCCAACACCATCCCATGGATTCACTACTATAAGGCAGACAAGGAGGGAGGCAGGGAGGGAGGGAGGGAGGTGCAGGGGCAATGAAGAGGATTTCTCATCCCTTCAGTTTGCAAGAGAGGGAAGGGAAAGAGGAACAACACCACTATCATTATATTTCTCTCTCTCTCTTAGTGTTTAGATGTTTATAACCATTTTTAGGATGCAAAATCTTCTGCCATTATCTGAAGGAAGGCCTTTTCAAAATCACAGTTTGCTAGCAATGAAGAGAATTCCTCTGAGTATGCTCAAATGAGTGACCCATGTATAATTTGGTCACTGTACAATTTGAGTGGGTATGCAATTTGATATTTATATGTGATATCAAAGAAAGTTAGCCTATTTTTGGCTGGGAATAGCTGAAACTAGTGAGTTTGGCTGGTGCAAATAGAGGAGACCTTTGTTTCTGACTGCTTTTGAAGTATTTACCAACACTGAAAAATTCAAAGCTGGTAGAAAGCAAATCTAACAGTTGCAGCAGGTGACTCTAGTGTCAGCGGGGCAGTGAATCCATCCCAGTTCTTAGTCTGAATTTTAAAGGCTCTCCCCCAGGGACTGGATCTGTTTCAGGAACAGGATTTGTTTAAAGTTCAGACTAAAAGCCAAAGCAGATTTGCTGCTGGACCAACACTGGAACCCTCAGCCTCCACTAAAAACTTACAGGAATTTGCCCTGACTACACTTTAGGCAGAGTCCTGCAGTACTCTCATACAGAAAACTGGGGAGTTCATCCAATCCTGCCACTTCTCCTAAAAGCCATTTGTAACCCTGGCAAAGAAAGCTACCCCAGGGATGGCTGTTGAGAACCATCAGCCATGTTAGCTGAGGGAATTCTGGGAACTGTAGTCCCCAAAATATTGCTTTTCCAAGCTCTTCTCCAGAATCTCTTTAAAAGGGAGTGGGATTAAACTTGAAAAGAGAAGTATCTAACAGACACCCTGACAAATCCTGGCCGGCTTCCTTCACATTCCCATGAACTACAACAGTGGCCATTAGTGACTCTGCAACTAATTAGTGAGGCTTCCGGCTGTGTGCTGTGGTTTATTCACCTTTTTTAACTTGAATAAAAAGGCCAACTCATACTAATAACACTTTTCAGCTTCTGGGGATTTCAAACTCAAGACTGCAATTAACTGAAGAGGATGCCAGTGGAAACTGTTAGAGGAGTTTATATGACAAAATCCAAAATTGCACAGCAGTGACTCGTCTCTATATAAACTGTGCTGCAGTCACCAATTTCTACATAAACTCCTATATAAATGCTGCATAAATTACAGAAAGCACTCATGAAGAGACACTACGGTCTCCAGCTCTTCAAGAGCCCACTGATTGAAACCTGGCACACTGTGAAGTTTTAGGGACACTATCTCAAAAGGAAATCCCACATCATTCAATAGGAATTATAGCTGTGCCCTGGAAAAGTAACCTTTTTGGATTAAGCTCCCAGAACCTCATAGACCATATGACCACTTGCTCCCAGGTACATGTGCAGATGAAGACTATTTTAGGAGAAACCATATATCCACATACCTGGAAGTAAATGCCTTTGTCTTCAGTGAGAATCAGATTACAGTATACAGCACACAGTACTTGAGAGCCAGCATAGTATAGTGGTTTGAGAATTAGATTATTACCCTTGAGACCAGGATTCAATTCCCCGCTCATCCATGGGAACCCACTGGGTGACTTTGGGCACATCACACACTCTCAGCCCCAGGAAAACATGTGACAGGTACACCTTAGGGTCACTGTAAGTCAGATTTCCCTAAAAATTTCTGCAAAAGTATGTTCAGTCCCAGAACAGTCAGCGGGGTTAGGCTGCGTTAATGACAGAACTCAGACATGCTACATTAGCATCTCTAATTTGTATAATTTCCAGCAGGTCCCTCATCTCCGCTCTTGCCATGCACCAGAGGCAGTTAAGGGGAAAGTGAAGAAAGGTCTTCCTACCTGACAGTTTTTCACTGTCAAAAGATGGAGTTGGGGGAGCTGGAGGAGTCTTTCTCATCAGTCCTGCTCCACTTCTCCAAGAGCACAGAAATGCAAGCGGAGGGCAGAGTGAATGACAACTTCCCAACATATCTTCTCCATTTTCTTTGACAATGATGGATCTATGCATCAGGGGTATAGCTACAGAGGGAGCAAAAAAGGGGACAATATCTCCACCCCCATGAAATTTTCCTTCAGTCCCCAAATTTCTGGCATTTCAGTAGCTTAAAATTTCAATTGAGAATTTGGAAATACAGATTAGGCATTCAATGAAATGGGGCAGGCAAAGCTAATAAGGGAATGCAAGCACAGCAAATATTAATAGTTCTAGGGGATGAATGAGTTTCAGTGTCTCACTCTCTACATTACTAGAAATTTGTGGACCACAGGAAAGTTTCACTTTCTTATAGGGGGCAATACCCTTATTCTGTGCCCCCCCCATAGCTACACCCCTGGTCAATATACTTCTTCAATTAATCTGAAAATAAGGAATAATTTAAAATAATTTTAGACATGAAAGAGGAAAAAGATACACAGACACAGACACACACACACACACATATATATATTCCCTCTTTCATGTTTAAATATATATATGTGTGTGTGTGTGTGTATGCATGTATATATACACACACACATACATATACATATTCAATATCACTTTTATGTCTGCATAGAGCCAACTTGATTATAAAAAAAGCTACATTTCTTTCAGAGTTTAACAATGATTAGAAAGCAAGATGCTGTGTAATGGCATTATTTCCAGAAGAAAAAAAATCTATCTTCTTTGCTTCTAGAGCCCTGTGGATGTAGAGACCAAAGACAAGATCAAAAGCAAAAGGGGTTGATTCCTTGACACTTAACTAATTGTTACACAATCTGAAACATGAATACTGGGGAAAGCCAGCATTCATCCAAGTTTGATTGACACAGTAGCTTGGCTTCACAATAACGTTCATTTATTTGTTAGTTTTTGATCAGATTTTCTCTATATAATTTTAATTACATCAAAATGCCAAAAAAATCACTTCTCCTTATTGGACAAAACAAACTAAAAACCCAAGTCTGAATTGTGAAGGGGGCTTTTCTTGGTTGCAAAGATTCCTTAAAATAATCAACTCTTGCCTATAAATATATTTTGCACGCTCAGAATGAGGTATGACTGGTGATGGTTTGTGATTTCTATGTCAGAGGGCAATGAATCCACACTGGGAACTAGCCACAATGCTGAACCTATGTGGGAGGTAGGATCCAGCACCATGAAGTTTTCACTGAAATCCAGAGCAGATTCACCATCCCATTGGCATGGAAACCATCAATTGTCACTGGGGATGACTTTGGGGAACAAAGCAATAACAGTATAATGCTATATTTTTCTCAGAAGCAAATTCCACCTAGTTCAGTGTGGCTTACTGCCAGGTAAGCAAGTATAGGAATAAAATTTAAGTGTACATAATGTGAAATGATACTCATTTTCTGCATTCTGTGTTTATGAATTTATGAAAAAATTGTCATTTATCCATTAAGAGATAAAATAATACTTTAAAACTTGCACAGAAAATCTTCTGTTGTCCATGTTTTACTCAGCAAGATAGTAAAATGGCCACTTTTAATAAAAAGGGGCATGAGCACCATGTTTCAAATAGGTCATGGATAACACAGACATGACCCTCCAGATGTTGTTGGATGGCAACTTCTATTATCCATTGGTGTGTTCCGTGAAGTTGTTTCCAACTTATGGTGACCCCAAGGTGAACTTATCATGGGGCTTTCTGGGGCTGAGTGTGTGTGATGCACTCAAGGTCACCTAGTGGGTTTCCATGGTCTCCAGGATAACAGTCTAATGCTCAGACCACTACACCATGCTGGCCCTCTCATTATCCTTTACCACTGGCTATGTAGCTTGGGGCTATTGCATATTGCACTCGAGTGTCTAGGGAGCAATCTGTTCCATGCCTTTGAGACAAGAATTGGCCTGCAAGGTTGGCTGTGTCAATCACAAAAAAACTCATGAAAGCAAAAGACAGTTCCTGTTAGTTCAAGATGCTGAAGGTAATGGAGATGCCTATAGCAAGAGAGATTTTGCCTACTTCTTTAGGGACCCTTCACCCTTATTTCTTTAACACCGTATTGTAACAAGGATTAAGACACGTTCTACCTTTCTCTATAGCTATCATGTACTGTATAATCCACACTCCACAAATAACACTCTGAGGTAGATAGTAGGTGTATTTCTGGAAAATGCATGCAACACAGCGCATCCGTGTCTGACACCAAAGCAGACATGGAGCTCACACCTTTTTATAGGTGCAGTTCCAAATTTTAGGCACACAAAGCTGTGATTGGAAAGGATCATAAATCTAACACTACACCACTTCTCAGATAGTTCCCAGACTTGCATTTGGTTCCCACTTCTTACCATCCTAGACCCGAGCACATATTTCCTACCTCTTATCTTAGAGGCATTGGGTTCCCAAAACATAACTCTCTACACCTTCATTTTCACCCGGCTCTGATTTTTCTGTCCTCATCGGATACATTAAAGCAATAGGCAATAAAGCAATTAACTACTGATACTTTTTAACAATCCAGGAATGCTCCAGACAGATTCATTGTTGCAATCATCAGTTAGCACTGGATACTTGTAGCAGTAAAGTCGAAGGCTTTCACGGCCAAAATCCATAGGTTGTTGTGGGTTTTCCGGACTTTGAGACTGTGTTCTATTAATAGTTTCTCCTGACATTTCGCCTGCATCTGTGGCTGGCATTTTCAGAGGATCCTCTGAAGATGCCAGCCATAGATGCAGGTGAAACGTCAGGAGAAAATACTAATAAAACACAGTCTCAAAGCCCGGAAAACCCACAACAACCAATACAGCTAGGCTTAATGGAGTTCAACAACAGTTACTTCTACATTGACTACAACACAATATTTCAATACATATCCAGCAGCCCAACATATGGCAGCGCCTATGCATCCTGACAACAGCATAATACTCTCTTGCTGCCTTTTTTGCTGACTTCTTCAAAGGCCAGGACGTGGCTCTCTGGATTTGTTCCTGGGAGCCTTAGCAAGTCAGGCAGCATTTGCAAATAGTTTTGCACTTACTTCTAATGGCCTGTGAATATTTAAACATTATTTAATTACTTGATACATTGTTTATTAATCATTCAGGAATCTGAATATCAAAAGGCAGAGTTGAGAAGATGTCAAATGATTAAATTAAGGAATAACATTCTGTTTTCTCGACCCATAATTAATCATACTTCTGTAGCTGCCAAATTGGGCAGACTCACAAAGCTTGGAAGAGATAGCTTTTTTGGGGAGGGGACTGAATCTAGAATCAACAGGCATGCTGGTTTGAGGTTTGAGAACATGTCTGCCAAGTAAGTAACATTTCCAAATTTTGAGGGGGAGTTACGGATATTTGATTGCACCATGTCCACAACCCATATTTTTAGTAGCCAATTTAAAAAAAAGAAGAAAAAAGAAAAAGAAAAGGCATTTATCCTAAAAATAATATTTACCTTCAATGAAGAGGACAGAGCCTTCAGCCCTGGGCTCATACACAGCATTCAGCCTAATTTCAAAAGCCTTCTGATAGTGAAGCCTAGTCCTCTTGGTGGAGACATGGAGGCACGGTGGCAAAGTGATGGAAAAACACAGAGAAAGGGAGAAGGTAAGAAGGCAGAAGGCTTGCATACCCAGGGGAGACAGAGTAATCCCCCCATCTAAAGCTGTTATTTCTCCATATTTAGAAGGCAAGTTAGAAAGCTCACAGGCACAGACTCACAACCAGTCATAAGTCAGAAATAGGAGCTATCAGCCGATGTTGTAAAGATGGGTGAGGTGCATTAAGCAAGTTGACACTGAATATCTCCTTACACAATGTCCCCACCTACGCATATGTTGATACTAGGGGTGATTAGACCAGCTCAGCAACTTAGAAGATTCTAGTCTTTTAGCTTTGATCTGTGTTCTTTAAATTTCATAGAATCATAGAATCATAGAGTTGGCAGAGAACACAGGGGCCTTTCAGTCCAACCCTCCGCCATGCAGGAACACACATCAAAGCTTTCCCAACAGATGGTCATCTTGGCCCTTCTTAAAAACCTCTGAAGAAGGAGACTCCACCACACTCTGAGGCAGCATATTCCACTGTCAGGCAGCTCTAACCTTCAGGAAGTTCTTCCTGAGGCTTAAGTGGAATCTCTTTTCCTGCAATTTGAATCCATTGCTCCTTGTCCTAGTTTCTAGTGCAGTGGAAAATAAGCCCCCTCCCTGCTCAACATGACATCCCTTCAAATATTTAAACATGGCTATCATGTCCCCTCTTAATCTTCTCTTCTGCAGAAAAAATATACCCAGCTCCCTAAGCCACTCCTCATAGGGCATGGCTTCCAGACCCTTCACCATTTTGGTCACCCTCCTCTGGACAAGCTCCAGCTTGTCAATATCCTTCTTGAAATGAGGTGCCCAGAACTGGACACAGTATTCCAAATGAGGTCTAACCAAAGCAGAATACAGTGGTACCATTACCTCCCTTGATCTAGACAACATACTCCTATTGATGCAACTAAGAATCACATTGGCTTTCTTGACTGCTGCATCACACTGCTGACTCATGTTCAGTTTGTGGTCCACCAAGACTCCTAGATCTCTTTCACTTGCACCGTTATCCAGCCATGTGTCCCCCATCCTATATTTGTACATTCCATCTTTCCTGCCTAAGTGTAGGACCTTACATTTCTCTCTGTTGAAACTCATTTTGTTAGCTTCAGCCTAGCTTTCTAATCTGTCAAGGTCCTTTTGAATTTTCATCCTATCCTGTTTACACAGGCAGGAAAATGTGAGATTAATCCACATTTTCCTGCCTTTGTAGAAAGGAGCTTAGCAACCTCTCCCAATTTGGTATCATCTGCAAATTTTATCAGCATCCTCTTTCATTCAAGTCATTAATAAAGATATTAATAAAGATATTGAATAGCACTGGGCTCAGGACAGAACCCTGTGGCACCCAACTGGTCACTTCTCTCCAGGGTGAAAAACAGTCATTGGTAAGTACTAGGAATGGGCCAACCAAATCCTCGAATCCTCAAATCCTGGGTAAGGATTCAAGATTCCCAAATCCAATTCCCAAATCAGAATCAGAATCTTTCAACTCCGCCAACTAAATAGATTGTTGGAGACCAGGACACCTGAAAACCAGGGAGACTGGGATGCCTGAAAACCTGGTAGACCATACATACAAGGGAAGATAGTAAGTAGGTGAGGTTTTCCCTTGGAGTAATAATGGTCTTTGCTAACAATTTCACAAATTACAGCTGGGCTTGTATTCTAAGATATTTAAATTGAACATTTCATATTGAAGTTCAGTACTTGACTGGAAGCTACAGGCTTGAGATTTCAAGGACAGTTGAAACATTCCTTTGCATAGCTCCCTTGCAAACCTCCTTCAGACACAATTCTGGGCTTTGGAGTTTTAAAAGGTATCACAACCTTCTCTGACAAAGTGTACTGGTGCATCATCAAACTACAAATCCCACGATGCCAAAAGGAACTAGGCAAAGAAAAGCAAGTTTTGACCTGGATTATCTCTCTACTGTAGTATGTGGCCCTGTTTATGCAGTCAGGAAAATGTGGGAATAATCCACATTTTCCTGCCTGTGTACAAAAGGCCTTCATGTCATTTTCAATCTGGGGAGATCCTGAGACAAAACTAGGACAATTGTCTTGGCCAGATTTCTTCAGAGGGAGGTTTGCCTTTGCCTAGGCTTTTGCTAAGGATGAGAGAGTGTGGTCCTTTCCGCACATTACCTGTTCGCGGAGGTGGGGGTGCTGTTTGCACAAGCAGCCTCTTGCGCGAGGCACTCGCATTGCTACTCCATTCTCCCACAGCTGGGTTGACGGTCGCACGGCCATCGCGTGAACGTCCGGCCCCTTCCTTTCGCAGTGCAGCCTGGGAGCTGTAGGCTGCGCTGGGGGAGGAAGCGCGACCAGCCCGGCTCGCCTGACACATCGCAGGGCAGGTAAGTGCGCGAGGGCCCCAGGAGCATTGCGTGACCACGCAACATTTTCAGCTTAGAGCCGAAAATAAAAAAATCCGTGCACTGCCCACTTTAGGCTCTCGAGCATTGCGTAAATGGGAGTGCATCGTACGGACCGCCACTCCCAATTAAGCAACGCTCAAGAGGCTCTCTCGCAAAAGAAACTGCATGCGAAAAGGGCCTGTGTCTTGCCCAAGATAATCCTTCTTTCCCTTGCTTTTTAAACTCTTTTTTAAAAAAAAGGATTCAAAAGATTCGAGATTCATGAGATTCATGGATTCCCAGAACCTTCCAGGGATTTGGATCTGGATTTGGATTCAGAAAATTCTGGATTCATCCCATCCCTAGTGAATACCCTTTGAGTTCAGTCCATCAAACAATTACAAATCCACCTAACAGTAGCCCTGTCCAGCCCACATTTTAGCAGCTTCTTTCCAAGAATGTCATGGGGAACTTTGTCAAAGGCCTTACTGAAATCAAGATATGCTACATACACAGCATTCCTTTCATCTATCAAGCTTGTAACTTTATCATAAAAAGAGATAAGATTAGTCTGGCATGATTTGTTTTTGAGAAACCCATGTTGACTTGATCACGGCATTGCTTTCTAAGTAATTAGAAACTGACTGTTTAATTATCTGCTCTAGGATCTTTCCTGGTATCGATGTCAGGCTGACTGCGTGATAATTATTTGGGTCCTCCTTTTTCCCCCTTTTAAAGATAGGGACAGCATTTCCCCTCCTCCAGTCTGCTGGGAAATCTACAGTTCTCCAAGACTTCTCAAAGATTATTGCTGGCAGTTCTGAAATTGTCTTAATTGTCTTCTTGACATGATTTTATTATGAAGAATTTTGCAAGCCTAACTTTATTGTGATAAATATATAAGTGCAAAATAAGCAAACTAAAACTGTTTGTCTGCTTGTTTTATATCCCTTTGCTCTCCCAGAACTGAGACTCAGCTCACATCATGTTTTTAAAAAAACAGGTAAAAGTAAAAATATAACAACATATAACAGTAAAGAGATTGTCATATTAAAAGTACAGCTGAATTAGATGTAGACTAGAATCCTCTATTATGGTCTCTATTATGCAGTTTTATGTATACTTAGCTATCTAGCAGATGCATTAATACAGGCTATGAGAGAATTGCAAAGATGCATAACAAGACACTGGCAAGAGTGTCCTGATGCACATCAGGCTCTACCAGTGCACATTGGCACTCTTTAGCTGGTGTCCCAAGGCACAACAGACTCATGCTAGAAGTTCAGAGAATTTATTGAATCATAAATCTCTGAAACAACTATTTACTATAAATGGCCAGAACAGTTATGGTACTACACAATGAACTGCATCCTGATCACCTCTTCCCCCCAATCTCCAATTACTGAGAAGCAGCCACTGCCATCTATTCCTCTGTCAATCAGGAAGCAGCTGAAATGTTCCCACCCCCTCCCATGAATGATCTCCGGTGTGACAGGAAGAAGCAGAACCCCTGTCACAATCCCCCCATGCTAAAGACTGCTCATACAATGGAAGGTGGGACCATCAGCAAATTGCTTCCTAGGTGACGGGGAATGGATCGCCATTGATCACAGCAGCTGCTTCCCAGAAAGTGGAGACTGGGGAGCTTTCGTGATCTCTATATAGCCCCTAAACTGGTGTTACCCTGTTTTCTGGGAGTCCTGTGAGGGACACCTAAGTGCGCTCCAAATTACAAAGTTGGGAATTAGTCAAAAGAGCACAAGCTAGCAATACGAGAGGCAGGGCAACAGAGTGAGATCTTTTACCCAATGTCTAAGGGGTCAGGCCAAGTCAAGGAGCAAACAGAAGTAAAATACTAATTGTTGTTTTTATTAAAATATAGCCAAACAAGTGTATGCAACACACTCACACAGAGAACTATAGAAATAAAGGTTGGAGTTGGATAGAGGGATTTTTAGAGGAGGTTTTGGTATGGGAGATACTACACCTGTCCTGAAGCCCGGGTAGTCTGAAGAAGAAGTTCATGGAAATGGAGTTTCTCAGCACGTGGAGCTGAGGGGAAGGTTTGCCAAACGAAGTGACAGCAATGAGGGATGGAAGCCAGGAGCAATCCGAGGAAGTGCTCAAAGTCAGTGGCCGTAGGCTAGTCCGTACTTGGGGACAACAATGAGTTTCAGGCTGGAGACAAAGCCTCCAAAAGTTCAGAATTTAGCATAATTGAGTTAAATCTGAATTGTCAATAGAGTAGCCAGTATGCAAATGCGGAGCGCTTGACAGATGAGCATTCGGCTAGCCAAGCTGCCTGTTCGGGGCAGGGAGTTCTTTGTAAGTAGCATGCATACATAATAGGATACTTGCCTTGAGGTCTCCTGAAGTGGCAGGATGGCTATTTCTGGCCTGCCTGTATTTGTGTGGAATATTACAGCGATTAGCGGCCGTGCCTGTATGCGAGCTTGTCCAGGGGCCCCACAAGCACATGGAGGACAGAGGGGTATAGTAGACCAAATTATTGATATCAAAATGATATCTAATATCCCACAAGTCTGGGCTAGAAACTGCGGTAACACTGGGACATAGGGATTGTGAATACAAAGCAATCACAAATATGTAACTCTAGGTTATGCATTCACAACTGCCCAACAAGATTATGGTCACTGTATACTTTTGCTCATAACGTATTTAATGAATGAGGCTCTTGTTTGCAAAAACTCATTCCTCAAATATTTCCGTTGTATCTGAAGTATATCAAAACTTTGCTTTTTTAAATTCTAAATATGAAGTGGTTTTATGTGAAATTGTCAAGTAAAACCTCTGTAACTTCTTCTTTTTAAACCTGTTTTATCAATTTCATGTTATCAAGCACAATTTATAATTAATTTTAAAAAATCCATATCTCACATGCAAGTAACCATTTTGTAATATCTCATTTAAAAAGAAAACAGTAATAAAATGGTTATCCTTATATTATAGCCCATGGATAGGTTGTCCTGGAGTATTTTTGATGATTTCCTGCCGAAAATTCAGTTTGGAGCAATACAATTTTGACTGGATCAGCAAAACTATAATCCAGCTTTCACTGGCTACTTTACAAGCTAAACCCTATTATAAACCCCCTGAGGTATCTGGTCCAAGAATGTACATAGATAAAGCTTGAAGGAAGAAAAGCTTACTCTAATGCCCCACTTTGAGGCTGAGTTGATAAGCTGTAACCTCTGGAGTCACATGGCCACACTTTTCTTCTGAAGTAACTTGAGGAAATCACAGATAATGAAATAGAGGTTTTACAACTTCTGTCCACCTCTCATCCAGTGAGCACTGTGGAAGATGGAATTTTTTTTCCAGCTTGTAAATTCAATACAGTGCTTTCTTGTTTAACTGGGCCAAACTCTATTTTTATGTTCCGTTCCATGCCAATAGAAATATGCCTTGTTTGTTCGTTTGTTTATGAGGTTCCTATATAAGACCAAACTGGCAAACACCCACAGAGCAGTTTACCGACCTTTTTAAAAAAGCAATGTGTCCTTATTTATCTTTTTTTAACAAATGTGTTATATTTATTTACTAGTTTGTTTATTTACTAAAATGTTTATATCCCACCCTTCTATCACGGCATCCCAGGGCACTAAGCAAAATCAACGATTTGAAACATTTCCAGATTTAAAAAACATAAATAATTTAAATAAAAGAAGAACTTATTAAACAAGACAACAGTCAAAAGAACTATAGTAGGCCCTTGGTATCTGCTAGGGTTTGGTTCCTGGACCCCACTGAATACCAAAATCATAGATACTCAAGTCCCATTATGTACAATGGTGTATTAAAATGACATCCCTTATATAAAATGGCAAAATCAAAGTTTGCTTTTGCACTTTTTTAAAAAAATTGTCAAGCTGTGGATTCTGAATCCATGGATATAGGGGGTCAGCTGTACAACCATTAAAAATCATGGGCATGCACGAGTCAATGATTAAGTGGGCTCAAAATATAGGTCATCTAATCGAGTTAGATGCCTGGGGGAAAGTATGGAAAACAGACATAAAAATTACTCCAAATTTAAATTTAAGAGAAAACTACTATAAAATGTTACATAGGTGGTATATGACTCCAGAAAGACTTCAAAAAATAACCAAAAATGGAGACGTGAAGTGTTGGAAATGTGGGGAAAAGGTTGGAACTTTCTTTCATTTGTGGTGGGCCTGCCCCAAGGCTAAGAAATTTTGGAAGAAAATTCATGATGAAGTTCAAAACCATTGTAAAGTTAATTTTGAAATAGTACCAGAATTTTACTTATTGAATATATTAGGTCAGAACCAGGAGATTAGAAAACAACAGAAGATATTATTGTATTTGATCACAGCAGCACAGTTGACCTATGCACAACATTGGAAAGATAAAACAGATATGCAGTTAGATGAGTGGAAATGAAAAATGTTAGACATGGTAGAAACTGAAAAATTAGCATACTCCCTTAAGAATAAAATGGTTCAGAATTTTGAAAGAGAATGGAAAAGGGTAATGCTTTGGTTAAATATGTAAATGTTTGTGGATCAAGTATGTTGGGGTATTTGACAAAGCTTATGTATAAAGGAGAAGAAGGATTGAACTGGATAATTTTTGATATATAGAAGCAGGGGGAGGGAACGGAGGGATTATAACAGTGATATACATATTTGTGTTTACATGTGCCTTTATGTATTTTGAAAATTAATAAAAATTCTTTAAAAAAAAAAATCATAGGCATGCTCATTTTGAAGTAAATTAGTCTCCAAAGACTTTTCTACATTTCCTCTTTGGGGGCAGAGTTGAAGTGCCACCCTAGATAGGAACACCCAATGCACCCTCTTCTTCATCCCTAATGGCAGCTCTGATGAGTGCCACTTCCGTACTAGCCTGTTATAGTGCTATGATTCCACTTGCAACATCCTACGGAACCGGCCCTTCCTGAAACTGCAAACCCCAGGATTCCTTAGGATGTTGCAAGTGGAATCATAGTGCTATAACAGGCTAATGCGGAAATGGCCTAGGGCTCCATTCCCAAGGTGTCTTCAAGACAGCTTTCCAGTTTACAGCCCGACTGCTTCTCACAAACAGATCCGGTACTGTGGAGCCACATGATCTTTCAAGGAACAGAGTCAAGTGTCTCCTTACAAAACAAACAAAAAAAGATTTCCTTTACTAACACTGCCATTTCAAATGACAGACCACAAAGCTTACACTTTGTAAGTCAGCCTGTGTTCTAGGAGGTAAACAACTCCAGCATGTTCAGGGCTCATATAAGGCCAATGAGAAAGCCCATACAAAGATTCTAGACCAATAGCAAGTCCTGGGGCTTTTGTTTTGTAAACACTTGTAAAAGAACAGGGAAAACAAAAGAGCAGAAGGAAAAGGATACTTAGTGCATCCATTATGTCCTCTCATTTTATTTTATTCTATTCCTGGAAGAAGTGTGTGTGTGTATGTGTGTGTGTGTGTTTAATGTTTCTTCATGATATACAGAGTGCATACATTTAATTCTGCATTTATTTTTTGCAAAAATCAAAAAGTAAAGTTTAGAAAAATACTTTTTCTGATGTCTGCCTAAGAGTACAAAGCTGTTTCAGGGTTGTTTTATACGATGGGCCTTTCCACACTACACCGTTAACAGTGCTATTATTCCACTTTCAACATCCTGTGGAATTCTGGGGTTTGTAGTTTACTGAGGCCAAAGAGCTCTCTGGCTGAAGATTGTAAATGCCCCTCCTTAAACTGCAGGATGTTGAAAGTAGAATGCTAGCACTATAACAGTGTGGTGCAGAAAGGCCTATGTTCCTATACATCGGTCAAGTTCACATTCTACAGCTGTTACCCTGATTTCCGGGGATCCCTTGGGGGACACCTTGATTCACTCCGAAAATGCAAAGTTTGGGGAAATTAGCGGAGCACTGGCTGTAGCCAAACGAGGGGCAGGATAACCTAGCAGAATCTTTTACCCAATTTTTATGGGGTCCAACCAAGCAAAAAGTCATATAATCATACCAATAACTGGATTTTATTAATAAAAGTGTTCTCACACACCAACGCACTCACTCACTCAAACGCACAAGGCCTATTGAGAAAGGAAAGAGGTGAAAATTGATAGGGGATTCAGCAGAGAGGGTGTAAAGGCGGTGATAGTGCACCTATCCTGAAGTCTTCAGTCCGGGAAGCAGCGAGAAGAATGGAGCTCAGCAAAAAGAAGTGGCTGAGGGGATCATTCGACTAACAGAGTGCTGGTCTTCTAGCATGGCAGGAAGTTGTCTTGAAAAGTTCTCAAAAACTGGGACTGCTTATAGGGCGGAACGTACCTTAAGAGCAGGCCCTCTCCTGGGAAGAACAGTGGCCAAAATCAAGGAATAAATGCCTCACAATAGCAACTTGGTAAGTTTGCATGATTGGTTTATACAGATGGACCTTGCAGTGCAGGGTTTACTAACATCAGATTTGCTCAACCTGGGGAAAACCCAATAATCCCCTCAAATTGGCTGTTCCTTGACTGAAGACCCTTTATCTGTGTGGATGTGTTTAGCCTGAGGTCTCCTAGGGGAACATGACTGGAGATTTTCCTGGCCTGACCTATTTTTGGTCTTTCGACCTCTTTGTCTATGTCTTTATAGTCCTCGGGATAGGGTATGCCAGTGGGGTAACACAGCCACAATCTACACTTTGGTTGCTTTAAAACTCCCATGAAAGCATAGTAAAGACATAGTGGGGGAATCTGGATGTTTATTTCACATGCCTAGAATTGGTTGATGTTATCTTTCTGATTTCTGTATAAAAGAAAAAGTTCATAGCTGAGATCCTGCATAAGAGGCTATAATTTGTAATTTACAGCATCATAACTATCACTCTTACAGGTAAAGCAACCATTTTAGTGAATTGTGACAATGTGTAGCAGGGAGTCCTACACAGTCTTCTGTTCCACAAAGAGTCCCATAGCCTTCTGGTACCCATTGCACAATGCTGCATTTTGATGTCCATTGTGCAATGGGACCCATGGAAATATGGCCATGTTATTGGCTCCATTTGCTCAATGGTCCATCTCTTCTCCCCTTGTCAGAATACAAATGTTGCACAACATTGCAATTCACCTGTATGTGATCATAAGTCTGTGCTTATGATTTTATAATGATTTTATAATGATTTTCATATCTGACAGGATGCCAGTCCATAAATACATACAGACTAGTTACTTATCACCATCTGATGTTCATGTGGAAAAAGAATGTAGGATTTGCAGGCAGGGAGGGGTCTAAGGAAATAACCAAAAAAGAAAACAGGGCAGAGCTGAGAGAGAGAAGGAAAGAGAGAGAGAAGGAGAGAGAAGTTACAGTTGGCTCCTCTCTATCACAAGTTCTATCCGTTTTTCTTCAGCATTAGAAATCTTTGGAGCCTAGGAGCTGTTCCCATTTGGAAGCCACACCTTTATCACACCAGCTGCCAAAGAAGAGAATGAAATGTAACCAGAGAGAGCCACCTTCTATTTACAGCTGCAGAGAAATGTAATTAAATTTAATGGAAACTGCAGCTTCTAAATAAAGGCACCAAGAACTTCCACTCCTACACAGTAGGAAGCGAGGCTAAAACATAGGGAGCTAAATGTATCTCTGGTGTAATACCACTTGGCATCACCGAGCTTACACCATTGAAGGTTTTTGGCCTATTATACACTTCCCTCTGGCTATAATGAAGCGGAAGAGCCCTGTGCTTGCATTCTGTCACACACAAATTGGAAACCAGAACAAAATGCTGCCAAGCAGCCTAATGATGGGCCCTGCAAAGGTTACATTTCCTCACTGATAGATTCTACTGTGTCACCTGCTTAGGCTGGACAAATGAGAGGCCAAGGTATTCACAGCTAGATTTCCTGACTAAGCTTAATGAGGAATGAGAGAGAGAGAGAGAGGAGGGAGGGAGAGGGGAGGGAGGGAGGGAGAGGGAATGCTACTACCAGAGGAATTAAATCTTCTCATTTCCTAGCCAATACAATCAGGCAGGAGACATTTTCCATATGCTAGGAGAGCAAAGATATGCACCTCCAGGAAATTAAACCAACTACTTTGTTGGATCTCCAGCAGAAGATGCAATTAAAATTACATTAAAACAAAACAAAACCCAAGGCATTCTCACCTCTGTAAGAAGACATGCCTGACTGCCAGAACAAACTTGAATAGGGAAGAGGCCCTTGGCTTCAACAAAGGATTATCTGTGTGAGCAGTATTATTTAGCTATCTTTAGAAACATTGTACGTAGGATAACACTTCTATAATATGATGAGGTGGAGGAAGAGAAGGAGAAAAGTGTGGAAATTCTAAAATAACCTCAGTGAAAACTGGCATACAAGACTGTAAGAAATCCTCATAGATACCAGTAGAATTTCTCCATAAGGAATATGGACAATACAGAACACACACATACATAGCTTTAGTTTGTGAAATTTCAAATTGTGTGGCATTTTGGCGTAAGAAGAGTCCTGTATCACACAAACCTTCTCTAGCAACTGTGTGGCCGATGACATCCTGGAAGGCCTTGTTACAGTTCAGACGGAGGTTCTCCAACTTTCTACCCTGAGGATGCCCTGGAGAAAACTGGAAATGATTGATGCCCACCAGCGACAAAATAGCAACGTAAGCAGGACATTTACATGGTGATAAGTCACAAAATGGTGGTAGATGAAGGAGCCTGAAGTAATCACTTGATAATTATTGATATCATTTTGCACTGATAAATAATCTGTCTTTCAAAATTCTTAAATGCTTTCCCACAGTTCTTTCCTTCATGTTTCAGCTTTCCTTGTGTGAAGTACAGAAATTAACTCTGCAGGCATCAGAATTCAGCCTTCCTACGACAGAATTTGCTTATCCAGAAACTCTGAGGAGAGATTGCTTATGTTATGTTTCGCCCTGCCCTCCTCCACATGCTTTTCACATTTCACAATTATAGCACTATATTTAACGGCAATGAAAACATCCTGTGGAATCATTGGATGTGTAGTTTGGTGAGGCACTAAAGCTTCCTGACTGAGAGTTCTAAATATCCCTTCCTCAACTCCAAATCTCAGAATTTGGGAGTTAAAATGGAATCATAGTATTATAATTGTGAAGTGTGAATGGGTTCCAGGATTTCAAGATCATTTAAAAAAAAAAAAAGGCAAGTCTTCAGCTCAAGTAGGAAATACTCAGGGGGCAAACTTAGCAGTCAGTATTTTGCCCAATCATTTTTGCAATAAACAAGGCTGTCCCTGTCTATGGCTATTTCCACACTAGATTGTTATAGCGCTATTATTCCACTTTCAACATCCCCAAGATTCCATAGGATTCCCCAGGATTTCATTGGATGTTAAAAGTGGAATAATAGTGCTATAACAGTCTAGTGCAGAAATGAGTGTGTTAAGCCAATGCCTGGCTCTCATTCCTATGACTGACTTTTTTTTTCAGTCCTTTCTTAAAATTTCCCAGTTCCCTATATTCCTAGATCCTAGATCCACTCTGTAGGAAAGTCTAGTTTTTTGGAGTAAATCTAGTTGAGATATCAGCTTCTTGCAAAGATTGCACAGCAAGCAACGGAGCCACTGGGTGGAAGGAGGAAGGATGCAATAAATCAGGATAAAGGTTACAATACAATGATTAAAATTTAGGAGTATAAGGAGTCTTGTTTTTCATGACATGCTAGAAATAAAATTATTATATATTTTTATGAGATATCAAAAAACCCCAAGTTCAATTTAATAGTTGGGATTCTATTACTGTCTGATATAGGAGTAAAAGACCCATACCCATTATTGCCACTTTCTCTCTGCCATACTTTGTCACCTTCCCCCACCCCCACCTTGTTTTATCTCCTCTTCTTCCTTGCCATGAAGCAGCAGCACTGCCTTTACCTGACTGCTCACTGATCCTCTGTTTAAAGCAACAATTACAGCTTAGACAGCCACTGCTGCCTCTTTAGAAGACAGGTAGATAGCAGCATGAAGTGAAGCAGGGAAGGTGAGAATAGAAGATTGGGTACTGTCTCTTTCCCTCAGAAGAAAGAGGCCTTCTCTTCCCTTGCCCCATCTCCTCTCTGTCCCTCGGTTCCATTACCTTGTCTCACTGTTTCTGCCCCACTCTTCCGTATATGCACACACATGCAAACAGATTCCTCCTAGTCCCACTGGACAACGCCCACTTGTTCCTCTGAGATACAGAAGATGACCTCAGAAGGCAATGGCCACAGGCCCAAAGCCCAACAGTATCACCCAGTGTGTTTCCTTTTCTTTTTCTTCAGTCTGTCTGTTCTTTTTTTTTTTAAATACTCTTATATACTGTCTACTGAGGAGCCAAAGCCTTCTTGAGGCAGTGCAGAACAGGGAAAAAAATTAAACCAATAAAATGTGAAAATGTCATTAACCATTGATTTTTCACTTCTCTCTCTCTTTCCTCAGTCAGTCACTCTGTCCATCTGTCAACCATTTCCTTTCTTCCCCTCATTTTCTTTCCTTTCCGCCAGCTTTGCAGCTTGGCTCTTGAGCCATCTTCTCCCCTATCAGATGCCTATGTACTGTGCTGGTGCTGCTAGCATCACTCAAGCTAAAAAGGACACAGCATGTCAATGGGTTACAGTGGTCATGCAGAGAGATGCCAGTCACACTGGAAAGTGGGCTTAGATCCATTGGTGAACTCCAGCCCACTACTGATAGAAAGGGTGCTAGAAGACAATACCAAAGTAATCTGTGGGGATTCTGAGAGATGATTCATATATTATGTAGAAATAACTGCTCCTATAAATAGACTGTGCCCATAAATATGTTGATGAGGAGACAGCAGCATCTTCCATCCAGAATTAACAGCCAATATTTCATTGGTGTCGCCAATTTAAAAAAACTGGTGAGAAACCGGTATAGGCAGGTCAGCAATACTAGGCAGCTACTGAGGCACACACTTCCAGCACATGTCAGGATTTTTCATCTTCTCTTTCACTATCTGTTCAATTTTTTTATCTCCACAAGAAAGGCATGACAGGAACAAAGAGGAGGAACACTTGGGTTGTCTCTCCCTCTTGGCCCCAGAACCTATGATAAGGAGGTAAGATGGTTCATCTCTCAGAAGAAGGCCCACCGCACTGAGGTCTAGAAAGCTTAATGGCATCATCCAATCACAACTTTCCAGCTGCAACTTGGGCTTTTCAAATTCAAGCCAATAGCTGCTCCTGATAAGCTAAATGCGTCCAGTTTCTGCTCCTGATCTGCTAGTTCCTGTCCTGAGTCTATCTGTAATTCAACAGATACAGTCCTTGTTCTGCCTTTTCTGGCTGTCTCACCACTGGTTGCGTTTTTGAAATCAAACTTTAGCAACTGTGCATCTGTGACCTGAGATGTCCGCATTCTCGGTGCACCCACTCACAGATGCTCTCACTCTGTCTTCGACAAGTATGCTTCTCCAGCATTAATGCTATGAGCAGTGATGGCACATATCAGAACTTATACAGAAGGTTAGAAGGGATGCCAGGTAAAAAAGTTCATGATTGAGGGCCTTTCTGCACTACACTGTTATAGAGCTAGCATTCCACTTTCAACATCCTATGGCATCCTGAGGTTTGTAGTTTAGGGAGGGGCTTATAGAATTGTCATCCAGAGAGCTCTTTGGCCTCAGTGAACTACAAACCCCAGAATTCCACAAGATATTGAAAGTGGAATAATAGCACTGTAACAGTGCAGTGCAGAAAGACTCTAAGTCTGATCTGTTATCCTTCCTGGACTATGAATGTTGATGGTTCCCTTCTAGTCTCCAGAATGCATAGTATCTCAATGTTACCAAAAACAGCCTTTAGACATGAAAATGTACTAAAAGTAATACTAAAAACTAAGATCAAATGGAGAGAAAAATCTGTGATGGGCACATCTTTTTCATGAATTCATATGCATATTAATGAAACCTGATGCTGATTTCACTTATTTCTGCTTCCCCATCACCTCATTACCATATATTTTCACAATTGCTATAATTAGGTCTAATTACACAATTAGTGGAACCCATGCATGATCATGTCACGAGAATGTGTAATGATGTGCAATTACATAATTACCACACATAATGGCATTAGGGTGCCAAATCTCTGAAAAATATTACAAAGAAGTGTTGTGTGGCTTCAGAAAGAGGGTTGAATTTGTCTTCTTCAAAATGAAGGAAATCAGACCTACAATATCAACAACCTTTACTAAAAAGATGATGGGCCAAATCTCATAGGCAGAAATGAATTTCAAGTGCCTAATTAATTCTAGGGCCTCTCTATGAAATTAGTTATTTTGTCAAGTAAAACGAATAATGGCCATTTGCTCCATATTTGTCATACATGCTCTAACTTCAAGGTTATGTTTTTTTGGTGGAGATATTGAATGGACCTAACATTCAAAGTGCAACATTTTGTTCTTTGGGGGAAAAATAGTATATTTCACCATGAGTGGGGCATTCATTGCTGTTGCAGTTCCTGGGAGAAAGAGAGTTGCAATGAGTTTCAGAGGCCCCTAATAAATGTTTGTTCTTGATGTAATTAGAGGTTTTGTGAACATTTGTTTCATTTTCACATAGAAACATAGAGGGCTTTCTTTCTACGTATATTGTTCTATAATAAAACAACAGGCCCGTAAACTGTATGCACACATACCCTATTTGGTGGGCCCTGGGATCACAGTCGTGTTCCTGGAAAAGAATGCCTACAAAAGGGATACGTGCATTCCTGGAAGACTCAAATAACAGCATGCTGCCCAAGAGATGGAAGGAAGGAGAGAGAGAGATTTAGACCTGTTGTGAGTATTTAAAAAATGCTTTTTGAAATCAGAGTGAATATGTGATGCTGGGGAAACTCCTACCCACCCCACCCTGGTTGGAAGTGTTAGTGAACAGATGACAGCTTATTTGACAGCATGCCAGTCCAAATATCAGCATTCAGATGAAGTAATCTGGCACCATAGCAAACATATACCTTACCATTTATAGCAGTTTTAGAAAATTTACCCAGTGACAGTATGCAAAACGTACAGCAAATCAATATACTGGAATGTACTGTGGACAGGATCCTGCATTGGCAACATAACTATACCAACAGAGCCATATCATTATAGTTTCATCTGACAATGCCACCCAAGTGTTTCCAAGGTGCTGGAGGTTGGTGCACTGGGAATGAAGTCTGCAGTGTTCACCTGATCGTGTGCCACTGCCATCATCCATAAAAACTGGCCATACTGGATGGTACTGATGGCTGCTGGGGTCCAGCACTATCTGGAGAGCTTCAGATTTCTCTTCTCTGGATTAAAGGAACCCAGGAAGCCAAACTCAAAAACATCTCAAATACTCTGAATGGCAACAGGCTTATCCCAATGAAAATGATAGCACAAAAGGAGTAATAGGTTGCACAATATCTGCTTAACACTGGAAATACACTGTCAGAAGTTATAGTACTGCTGAAACACAGCTTAGACAAATTCATGGAGAAGAAGGGCTGGATGAAAACATTGTGCTGATGGTAGGGAGGACAGGACTGTCCCCAATCCACAGTAAATCAAGGACATTAGGCATAGTACACAATGCTACTTTGGTACATAGGGCAGAAAAATCCCACATACACTATTCCCCATCCCTGGCAGCGAAAGTCAAATGCCAAAAAAGCAAACTTTTACAATTTGCTGCCCTAGTATGAAACCCCAAATCATCTTCCTGAGCTTCTCCCTTCATTCTGCTTAAGGAAACAGCTGGTGCTATATAGAAATAGTCTACTGAAAGTAATGCCAACTTATTAGAAGTGCCATATTTGAAGGTAGCAATAGTTGGAGGTACCTGACTAGGGAAGACTGCTCTAATACTATTTGCTGGAGCTCAAACAACCAGAGAGAGCTGGTGCCTTTACTTTCTGCATGTTGGTTTCAGAGGAACCAGTCATTCTTAAGGATCACCAAGACCAGTCATTCAGGAAACTGGATAGATGACCATTGTTATGGCCCAGCTGAACTACTCTTATGAGCCTCTGTCACTGAGCTGGCAAGTAACTAGTTACAAATCATGAGCTACCTGTAATTCATTCTTGCTTAAACTAACTAAGGGAATACAGAGCCAGCATGGTATAGTAGTTTGAACACTGAACTATGACTCTGGACACTAGAGTTCAAGTACCTGCTTACCTATGAAAACCCACAGGGTGATCTTGGACAAGTCACTTTCTCTCAGAGGAAGGCAAAGACAAAACTCCTATGAATAAATCTTGCCAAAAAAACTGATAAAGTTTCCATAAGTCAGAAATGACTTGAAGGCACACAGCAACAACCAAGTTATATTGTGATGGTAATTTATTAAAGGTTACCTTCAATCCTTTTGCAATGCCTACCTGGAAACATCCTAACCAAAGCATTTCGGAGAAGCTAGAGACTGGGCCACTGGGAAATAATGTCTGCAGCACTCTTCCAGTCACATAGTGTCTTGAGAAAAGAAGTTGTTTCAGGACCCCAAGGGGTTCCCAGAGCCCTTTTAGTCATCTGGAATACCACAGAGCCCTCACATCTGTTCTACCAGTGGAACTTCATCTGTAATGTCTCAGGTCCCACATTCCTGCAAAATGGGTGACAGCAGAAATTGAAGCTGGGACCCTCTATTGTCTATGCATTTTTCTCTCCAAAAGGAGACTTGTAATTTTTGGTCTTTATCCCACATCAGCATTTGCTTGCAAATACAGTAATGTGGTTTGTGGGTGCTAGATGCTGAAAAAGATTCTTTTTCTAAACCCCTGATAATATATATAAAACTCCTTTAGAAGCAATTCTCCTTTTAAACAATATGCACAGGGTGGAAGAGAAAATACAATGTTGTATTATTATCACTGTAATCATCAATCATCACCATCACCACCCTGATCCTGCTTTTCTCCTGATAGTGTGACCTCCAGGCAGCTATTAATACATTTAAAACAATCCAAATTAAAACAATATTCACAGAAGTTTGAATATAAGATTAAAAAACAATTAAGCAATTTATGAAGTTAAAACATTAAAAACATTAAAAGAACATAAAAGAATATATATATAAACCTTAAAAACTACATAGTATTAAAAGCCCAACCCTAGTCCATTTGTAAAAGCCTGACTACACAAAAATGTTTTGACTTGCTGATAGTAGGAGAGCAAGGATGGAGCCATCTTGACCTCTCTAGGGAGAAAGTTCCAAAGTCTAGGAGCAGCCACCGAGAAGGTCCTCTCCCTTGTTCCTACCAAACAAGTCTGAGAGCGTGTGGAACAGGGAGAAGGACCTCTCTTGATGATCTTAGAGCTCATCTGGGTTCATAAAGGGAGATACAGTCCTTCAAATAACCTGGGTCCAAGCTGTATAGGGCTTTATAAGTCCAAACTAGCACTTTGAATGTGTTGCAATCTATAACTTGCATTCAAAAAGCAAAGATGCTGAAAGGTAGAAAGTAATTTACAAATGTTTCATTTGCTCTCCCAATGTTCTTCAGCATGTGCATGTTCAGAAGAAATATTTAACTCTTTTCAATAAATCAAAATCAAAGCCCTCCGATCACTAGAAGTTACAAGACTATCTTGGCATTTAAAGACAGGATTCCCTCACTATACCTCATACTTCCAATGAAGGTCTAAATGACTTTTGTGGTGTATCATTTGAGTGGTAATTTTCTTGATATCTGAAGGGGGGTGATGCCATTTTTTATGTTATCTTAGATCATCCTGACAAGCCAGTCTCTCATTTTGCATGGTGGGGGAAGTGCTGTTTATGACAACATTTGTTATAAAATGAACATGAACATTACAAATGATGCTTGCCTGAGAAATTTATTGGCAAATATAATTATGAGCTCAAATGTGATAGAACCTTATAAATCACTAGCTTCTAACTCCAGTAGCATAATCCTTTAAAAAAAAAAAGCTATTGTGGACTTTTAGTGCATCTTTCCCATAAAATCGTATGATATTTCATCTCAAGTGATGTTTGTGGGATTTTAAAGGTATACAGGCATGAAACAGCCTTGGATGTGATGTGTTGAACATAACACTATGTATACAAGCAAATTTTTTCAAGTGTTGACATCCTAAGGCCACTCATCGCATTATTGACTTCCAAGATGTATTATCTATTGCTTTTAATGAAGAAGAAAAGCTCAACAATTTACTTTTATACTGATATTTAGACTGGAAGCATATATTCCACTTTCATTGTTATGCCTTCCTGTCCCCTGAGAATTCTAGGAATTAAAGTGGAATATACACTCCTAGGACCTTTTCATACCACACATTTATAGCACTATCATTCTACTTTAACTGTCATGGAAACATCCTATGGAATCCTGGAATTTGCAGTTTAAGAGCAGGGCATTTAGAATTCTCAGCCATAGAGCCTCTAGCACCTCATTGAAGGACAAACCCCAGGATTCTCTAGGATGTTGCCATCACACTTACAGTGGAATCATAACACTATAATTATACACTATGGACAGGTTCCCAATCCAAATATCAGTTTGGGGGATCTCTTAGAATTCCTTGTTAACTATGCTTGCTTCACTCTTACCTCACAGAACTGTAGTGTCTATGGTGCCATGGGAAGATGAAATGACCACTAAACCAACTTAAGACTTTATTGTAACTAAAAGAAAAAAAATACAGAATTTAGGCCCTTTCCACACCACCCTCCCAACCCACCATGGGGACAGGAGAAGGATGGGACCATGACAGTGCTTCTGCATGATGTTGTCACGGTCTTATTCTTCTCCTGTCCCCAGGTGGTGCAATCATGGATTAAGTCATTGACAGGGGCCCTTTCCACACCACCCTCTCAATCCTCCAGGAGGACAGGACAAGGATGGGACTGTGATGACATTTCTGCATGATGTCATCATGATCCTGTCCTTTCCCCCTCCACAAGTGGCATAATAATGGATTAAATCATTGATTGGTTTTCCCCGTCAATGACCTGCAATCACATCACCATCATGGACTTACCTGTCCTGCGGAAGCCCGGGAAGTTCAGTGCCTGCACCTCCTGCCCCAGCGCAGCCTGGGAAAGTAGCTGGCTGCACTGTGGAAGGAAGAGGCATGGCCATCACACTTCCTTCACCAGCGAAGCAGCAGTGCAGAAGGGCGCTCTCTCAGCAGAGCCAATGCTGGGATCCCCACCAAAGGACTCCAGGAAAAGATAGGGTGCGGAAAGAGCCTTAGACGTGTTAGTTTTTTATTTCAGCTCCAGAATCCTCCAGCCAGAGCATGACCACTCCTCTGAAGTAGTGTTTCCTTGAAAAGATTTCTCTTCCCTTAATGTGTGTTGATTTAGTCAGTTACTGTATGTTGAAAATTAAACTACTATAAAAAGGACCATCATACAGTAGTTACCACTTAATGGACACAGGGATTTTTTAAAAAAGAGTCCATCATACATTATATGTATGTATGTATACATTATATCCAGATGAATTTTGGTTCCACTTGATTTCAACCACAGATGTAAAACCAAATACACACTGAAAGGAGTGTGGTTGGCTAATAATAAATTAAATTGTTTATACATAGGGAATAATAAATAATATATTACCCAAGGCTTGTAATAGGGGTGTGGGCACTCCATGCAAATCTACCATTGATTCTATTGGTGCTAGATTTCCTGTGTTCTAAAGGGAGTTTGAGTGACTCTTCGGGCTGTTTCACCACATTTTCTCAACACCCCCCTTCTCTTCCTAGTTCCTCCCAAGAATGCAGCTAGATTAGGATCGCACCCTGAGTAACTTTCCTATCTTAGGCCCCTTCCACACCACCCTCCCAACCCGCCAGGGGACAGGAGAAGAATGGGATCACAACGACGGTTCTGCATGATGTTGTCATGGTCCCGTCCTTCTCCCATCCCCAGGAAGCACAATCACAGATTAAATCATTGACAGGTTTTCCCCATCAATGACCTGCAACCGCACCACCATCACGCACTTACTTGGTGTGTGGAGGGTCCAGAAGTGCAATGGCTGCACTTCCTACCCCAGTGTAGACAGTACCCAGCTGCGCTGCAGCAGGAAGAGGTGGGACCACTGCTCTTCCTGGATCGTGGAGGAAGTCAGTGCAGAGGGGAGTGCTTCTGTCACACTTCCCCTCCCAGCAGAGTCAATGCTGGGATCCTTACCAGAGGTAGGGTGCAAAAAGGGCCTTAGAATGGTGTTCCTATAACAAAGCCTTTTATGTTGTTTCTTTAAGCTGGTGTCTTTTCTCCTTAATCAGCAATCATGCTCCACTGCAGACACACACTCTTTATTGATTTCTGTGTACAAAATGTGTGTAAGTAGAAGTTTGAATTATCTGCCATGTTATTTTTGAACCAATTCCACTAGTCAGGAGACAAATCCTGAAGGACTGTTCCACAAATGATAGAGCAGACAAAGCAGCTGACCTGCAGAAAATGCACATAAAGGGTAGACTATAAGGAATTTGTACTTCCCTACCCACAAGACAACTGGGGTGCAGAAGATATCACTCTCATGAAAAAAGCAGCAACAGTGCAAAGGGCTGAGAGTTTAGCTGCATCCTGAGCTCATGTGGCTCCTCCCAACCCTTTGCCCATTGACAGATCACCTCTTTGGCTCTTTCTGTCTATGGAAGTTCCATGTATGATTTTAAACCCCAGAAAATCTTTTAACTGCAGGCACAGAAATTTGCCTATTGCTGTCCAAGCACCTAAATCAGTGCTATTTGATCTGACTGGCAGCATCTCTCCAGGCAGCGCCCTGGCAGAGTTGCTGAGGATTTTATTTGGACAATATGCTGCGCCACCACATTATGGACTCGCCTTTCCTTTTTCAGTAACACAAAAATAACAGTATACAAATCTGATAAAAGAAATAGAAAATTCCCCCTGGATGTCAAGACACTATGAATGTTTTAATTATCATAGTAGTGGCAGTGAGAAACCTCAAATCTTCGAAGCTGAATGGTTTGGAGAAAACATAAATTACAATATTTATTTAGGCATGTGGAAGTAGTAATAAATAGGGCCATATATAATTACAAGTTCATAGCTTCTCCTAGTAGCTAAAATTCACAGTAAGTTCAAGTTCATGGAATAGAATAATATGGTGTTGATAGTACAAGAGGTTTTTTAAAAAAAAATAAATGAGAGAGTTAGATAAAGAAATTGTTTTAGGTTTTTTGTTTTAGTGGAAACTTTTCCAGTGTGGTACCTCTGCAGCATATTAATTAAAGACTTTGAAGTCTAGGTTTTTGAGGAGTGTTTAAAGATATTATTTCCTTCTTGTCAATAAAACTGACATTTAGTGGTGCTGTCTTCCTCTGACTCCCCCGTGTGAATGCCTGCTGGCATTCTAAAACCATTAACATGGCTGCATATTTTCTGTGTTTTTATAGAAGGCTCGAGACCTGAACAATCAAGATTATAATTTTACGCTACTGTTTGTTTTACCACTAGGGTGATAACATGATTAAAACAGTAAATGTCAATTTGTTTCTCCAATATTTTATGCCTATATTCCACAGGCCAATTTGTCACAGGGATGCTTAATTTTTATAGCCTACGTTTTGGGGTGTTCTTTAAAAAAAGGTTTAAATTACTACTCTGACAAATAGCAGAGGAAACATTAAAAAAGTAGACAGTTACAATACTTCATTGTTTTTCTGAAAGGGGTGGGGGGATCAAGAAAAGCTACTTACATTATACTCATTGTTGTAATATCCAGCTGTCTCTGTAGCCTACCTGGGGTATCAAAATGAAAAGAGTGATATTTTATAGCGCACAAACATGGTTAGTTGACTGCGGCCATTTCCACACTAGCCTGTTTTAGCGTTATGATTCCACTTTCAACATCCTATGGAATCCTCGGGGTTGCAGTTTAGGGAGAAGCCGGCCAGCCCCTCCCTAAACTGCAAACCCCAGGATTCCATAGGATGTTAAAAGTGGAATCATGATCATGGTATCTCCCCTGCCAGGTAAGGGGAAGGGGTAAACTTGGGGTGGGGCTAATAAAATACTTCATCAAACTAAATGAGTTATCAGAAGCATACTTTGCAAACTGCAGATATCTTCTCTGGCATGTATTGAATTCTTAACCTGTGAAGAATTTCCAGAAACCCACCACCACTGCCCCCATCAGCCCCTCTCTCTCATGGAATCTTCCAAGCAGTTTTGCTACCATGCTCCAAAGATTCTGGACCCTGACCATTATTTAACCAGATGATTGTAGCAGGAGTAACAGCAGTGGCAAACAGAGAAAAAGAAAGTCTTTTTTCCCCACTTGTTCCTCTCTGTAGCAAGTTGGTTCTCTGCCACCAGGCAAATGGGTTTTAGAATACTTGTTAGCAACATACCTGTGCGCCAACAGCTTTCCAGTGGTATGAAAGAGTTAAAATGTATTGATGACCTGATTTGATACTTTTGCATTCAGTTTGCAGTTTGCGGCCAGGAAAAGACAGGAAAGCTGAGAACCCAGTGGGAGAGTGAATTGTTGCTAACCTGTCATACAGTTCCCAAAGCTAATTGTGTGTCGGGGCCGGGGGAGATGGGACATGCTTGTGCAGTTTCATTTTCTTTGTTTCCTTCTGCACCATACAACTCCTGGGAGTCCTTCTTCCACTGCTCCTGCATTATATGGGAGACCATTTTCCATTAGCCTCACCTGGGGAGGGCGCACCTCAGTCCTGGGACCCCTGTATGTCCAACGATGGGATTTTGAATTTGATCACTGCCCAAAGGATAAGTCTGGATAGAACTTGTTTGGGGTCCCATTTCTGCCATTGGCTGTGAAGGGATGCTGGGCTCCTTCAACAAAAAGCCTGGAATGTATCTGTGCTGTTTAATATCTGCTGTATCATTTACCATCAATAAATCTCCTGCTATTGCAGTAGTGTGTGTCAGCATTTGACCCTGAAAAAATCCTTGGAGAGGCCTAGAACTGCACCCAGTTCTGGAACAAGACACCCTCCAGACAAGGGCACAAGGTCCCATGGCATATGGGACATATAGTTCTTCTATTTTAGGATTAATTGAATCCAACAGGTCTTAGATCGAAGAGGAAAAGTGAAGCCCATCAGAAGTCAGTGTAGATCTTTGTAATATAGTAAGCCACTGAATTTAAAAAAGGGTCTTTGGCGGTGCTTGTGCCAATCTTGTTTCAGCTGCCATTCAACACAGTCCTGGTAGCTCTTCGATTCAAGCTCTCCTACATCCTTGCCGATCAGGAGGCAAGGAAAAAAACACCCGATATTAGGACTAGAGAGCAGTCAAGGGTCCCCTACGAGCCCCTCTGAACCCCCTTTACTGGGGGGTGGGGTTGGTGGCCAGCTAAAATTTCAAAGAAAAACTGTTGGCTAAACCGCGTCAGGTGACAGGTAATGCAGCTGTTAAGTGCTACACTGCCAAACGCGACACCATTGGCCCTGGAAGTGTATGACATATAGTTCTTCTAAGGGCTACTGCAAGTTGCCACTTTGCAACAAAGTGTGCAAGAATGAGAGGGACAGAAAGGACTGGTCTCTTCCCCGCCTTTGGCCAGCATGCCTCCATATTGATCCTGACACCAGCAGCATTGCAATAAAAAATGGAAAAAGATAGATAGTGTTAATTTTTTAGGATTTGGATTAACTCAGGAAGTAATACAGGTTCTTTCCAAATGTTCAGATATTTTCTACAGACGGTTGCTCTGAAGCAATCAGGAACATTACTCACACATCTCTACTTACCCTGGACCAAGAGTGGATTTACAAATTAAAGCAGGTTCCATGCAGTAGCTCTTGGTATATGATGAAATCTTAAAGCTCAGTAACTCACCCCATGAGTTTTATTTTCCCCCATATCTGTGTACACGACCAACCCTCTCCCCCTCTCCTTCCCTGGCTTCAGCTTCGACACTGGAATGCTTCACCCCAACATGCTTGTGTTTCATTGAATTGAAAGAGGAATATGACCCAGATTCAGTGCTCTCATTTCTCTGACAGAAGCAGTTCTGTTGCAGAAATGAGAGTGAGGAGATCTCTCCATGCTTACACTCCCATGCCCTTTCAAATCCTTCTCCATAGGACTTAGCAATAGATTTTAGGGGGGAGAGAAGGAGAACATTGTCTTAGAAGAGGTATACCAGCATTCATACAGTGCCCTCATGGCCCAAGAAATCAGGTTTTTAAAATATCTTAGTTCTTCCATACTTGGCATGGAACACTTTGACTAAGTAAGCTATTCTCACCACTGACCTGCCATATTGAAATAACATCTGAGTAAGTGCAAGGATGACTTCCCCATTATGACTTGAACTGACAATGAGTGGCTGGCAGTGCAACAGGACAATCTTGTCTACTCTAAAAAATAATCTTTTCAGAACAATTAAGTCATTCTTAACTTATCATTTTTCATACATTGCCATATCCTTAACTAAAATATTCCATTAGTATTTTTCATACATAGATACACACACACACAAACAAATAACAATATAAAATGAAGCAAGGTGCCCATCTGTGAATTGCACTACCAAAGTCATTTTCTTACTTTGTTGTTCTGCTGGCATCCTGCAATCAAAATTTTGAACACATTTGTTTGTTAATATTGGCTGAATTTACAATACGAGTGAATCAGAAGTCCTGGCTGTCCTGTGTGTTGATGAAGCCTTCTCAAGTAGCTCATACCCCCGAGTTTCCACATGCTGCTAACATGCAGGGCAACTTTTAACTTCCAGTTGAAGCTTTAGACTGCAGTCCTTTACACACTTACTCAATGGGGCTTCCTTCCAAGCAAATATCTACAGAATAGACAGCATGGTTAGCTGATGAGATTTATTAACATCAAATTTGCAGTCTTAGTTCTTCCTTCACCACTAGCATGATTAATATTTCTCTCAAATTATCATTTCTGTGATAAGCAAACATTTTCAAGACAGGGTCCACCTTGGAAAATGGTTTACCTTCACTGGAAAATATATTTTTCATGTTTCCCATCTGATGAAATCATTTATAAAGCAGATGACAAATGAAGCAAAAATGAAGTTTAATCAGGGTTGCCAGACTGAGAACTGGAGAGTGCTCCTGTGGCTTTAATGGTTGTATGTAAGAAGGAATTTCATCACCTGTTCCAGGACCAGTCTCCAGTTGTCACTCACTAAATATTTTTAAGAAATTAGTATGGGCAAGATCACAGCCCACATAAAAGAGACAGCTTGTATTGTTTCTGTCAATATCTGAGAGGTCCTCTTATTGGTACTGTGCCTCAATCCAGTTGCTTCTCCCAAGTAGATTAGATCCATTAAATCAATTGCTGAATTATAAGTGAACACATACATAAATCCTATTGATTCTGGCATGGAACATTTTGAGTAAGTGAGATACTTTCACTACTGTCCTGCCATATTGAAATCACATCTGAACAGAAGAATTGATCCCATTGATTCAATCAATCTACTCTAGTTGGCCCTAGTAATTGCACTTAGGCAAAAAAAAAAGATCAAATGAATAAAGTATTTTCTCAAAAGCCTGAAGGTAGACTTAGCAATTTTTTATGAAAGGTTTTAGATTAATGAACATCTTAATTAAAGGATGTAGTGGTCAGATAAACATTTTTTTTAAAAAATTGCTACACATTTCTAATGTTCCCAAAAGTTAAACTCCTCTGACAGCTATTTTTAATGAAGTTTTTAATATTTCTGATTCATAACAAATTGCAGGATTTAGGAAATCCCTCTCATGTTAAAAATATAATGGTCCCAAAGCTTCTGACAAATGGAAGCACAAGAACTTTCCCAGAAGTCACTGAGGTTAGCACAAAAAAAAAAATTAATTTAAAAGTAAAGATGATAAATTAAAGAAAACATGGACAGGTCATCAGGAAACTATTTCATGGCTGCAGTGTTCTTTTTTGCTCTGCCTAATTCTTTTTTTGCACGATGAGAGCCAGTGTGGTCTAGCAGTTTTGGACTACGAGCCTGGAGACTGGGGTCAGTCCCTCACTCTGCAGTGGAGACCCACTGGGTGACTTTGGGCACGTCAGACACTCTCTACCCCTAACAACCCTGTGATAAGTTTGCCTTAGGATTGCGGTAAGTGGGAAATGACTTGAAGGTGCACAACAACAATGATCATCCATGATCCACCTCAATTAAGGATGTTCAGACTGTTCTGATCTACTACAACAAGAGTTTTCAAATGTTGGGATTTTCTTGTCAAAATGTAACAGTGGAGAATTGTGTGCGCACATACTTACATACACACACATGATGATTACTACTTAATTCATTTATATCCCTTCTTTCTCCCAAGATGGGACTCAAACTGGCTAACAACATACTTAGAACTATACAAATTAAAAACAATACTCCAATTGCAGCAGTAGGACAAAAATATAAACACAAAATTTAAAAAACGATAAAATAATGTATGTAGTTAAAAACATTACACATTAAAAATATTAAAATGCATTAAAGGACTATACAAACGTTAAAAACAGAACCGCACAGCATTAAAAGCCCAACCCCAGTCAGTTTGTAAATACTTCCAAAATGCAAAAAAAAAAAAAAATTCCTTCTCCCTGTGTCACTAAGTAGGGAAAAATAGGTGAATATCTACATCCCTGTCCCAATTGTGAGTATATTTATCCCCACACACCTGTCTGGTGTGTGAGTGAGTGTGTGAGAGAGACAGAGAGAGAGACAGAGAGACAGAGAGATGCCTTTTCCACACAAGGCAAAAGACTCGGTTCACCCCGTTTCTTTCTGAATTTAAATAAGGTGGTTTTTCCTGTTTTTTTTCCGCACAGCCCCTCCTGTTGATTCCTATTCATGTAAACGAGTGCGAATTCATGTATCCACACTTCCACGTCACTGGCTTCTCCCCCGACTCCGCTCACCCTGCACCCTGCAGCTGTGATTGGCTAATTTTTTTTCTTCTTGGTGGGTTTGTCAACGTTACTTATGTACGTACATGCGCACGTGCGCGGTGCTACTTCCCCCACCTTCCCCCATCTTCAGGTAAACCTTTGGTTGTTTGCAGCCATTTTCAGCAACTCTTCCCCGGGGTAAAGCAATTCCTTTTTATATATAGCGGGGGGGGGGGTTAACCAGTTGTGACGATCTACCCCACCACTTTCTCCTTCTAGTAAATCACTGTTTCTTTCCCAACGTAAACTTTTTCCCCTTTGAGTGCTGCATTTTTCCTTTGCGGGAGGGGGAAAGGGGGGTGCCAGGTTGTGTGTGTGCACATGGGACATTTTGGGTGGGGGGAGATCTCTGAGGGGGTCTGGAGGTAGTAGGGAGGGTGCTGTAGGGGGCAAAGAGGGTTCAAATGGTTTGAGAGAAGTACTCCATGTCCCATCCTACCTGCAAGGGTATTTTGGGAAGCCATTTTGGGTGGCGGGAGACCTCTGAGGGCATCTGGAGGGAGTAGAGAGGGCACAGTAGAGTTGAAGCTGGGGTCCAGAGGGTTTGTGAGAAGTACTGCATATTCCATCCTGCCTGCAAGGGTGGGGGGGCAGTGGATTTTTACCATGAACTGCAGGGCCCATGACCTCCCATAGAGAGCCATTTTGTGGGAGGCGAGGGAATTTTGTTTGCTTTGGGGAGCAGAGGGAAGGAGGACAAAGGCATAAAAGAGGGGGCATAGGGCTCTGGAGGGCAATGAAGACCCCATGTTCCCCCTAGGGAGTGTGTGGGAGCCATTTGGGGAGGGTGAGGTGAGAGAATTCTGTGGCGGCTTGGAGAACATAGGAAAGGAGAGGAAAGGAGTACGAGAGAGGAAAGGTGGTGGGAGAAATGTGGATGAAGGGAGGGGAAGGAGATTTAGGGAAACGGAACAGAAGGCCCATCCTCCACTGCACTCCAAGAAACATGAGTACCCCCACCCTCCACCAGCAACCCCAATCTCCAGCACTATTTTCCACTCCCTGGTGAGTAACAACCCCAAACAAGTCACAGAAAGATTCGGAAAGATATAAAATATAAAATTCGGAAAGATATAAAATATAAAAAAGAATTTTATTTTAAGAATATGAAACAGCTTTTACATTCAAACAAACAAACAAACAAACCTGCTGTGCTCTGTTCCTTCCCTGATCTCTGTTGGACAAAAATGGCAACGACCTAACCTTTGCTGGGCGAGGATAGCTGGAGAAGGAAGTGGGGAGGTGGGAGAGGTGCCCACGCCCATAGCCTGCCTTCTTCTGGCCAGGACTGCAAATTGGTGCAAATGTACGTATCTGCATCAGTACGAAAATGCAAATCTGATTCGATGTCAAGAAATGATCCAGATTTCTTCTGGATTTCAAATGACCTGCTCTCCCACCACGTGGCAACACATTATCCCAGGATTACATGCAGAACGGCGCAAAATAAACCAAATAGAATTCACTTCCAGGTGCAGAACATTCAGGGCTACAACAGATTAACCCACACTAATTCCAACGTGCAGAAAAGGCCAGAGACTGCACGTCCATTAACACAACACAATTATATAACTATGATTTCACTTGACCTGCCCTGGCAATGTCCCATGGAATCCTGGGATATGCAATTTAGCAAGAGGCAATGCTTAGCCAGAGGACTCTTGTGCCTCAACAGACTGCTAACCTCAGAATTCCTTACCTATGGCAGTTAAAGTGGAATATAGTGCTATAATTGTGAAGTGTGAGTGGATCTTCAGGGGCGATGTTCATATATATATATCAATTCATGCAGTTAAATATGGGGGAAACAGCTGAGCAGTAGGGAAGGGGGAAATGCCATGCTGTGTTTTTGAGATTTTCCAGTCACCTCACCAGGGTAGTGTTACAAAGAGAAAATACAGTCCTTCTCCTGAGCCTTTGAAAAGGAGAAGGGGATCAATTACTTTGTACCTTGAGCCCTTCTAGTACTCAGTGTGAAGTCAGAAAAGGTAAAACCTCTCTCCACTGGACAGTTGGTTGTCACAGTCATGCGCTTTAGATGGTTCATGATGGTCTGAATCCAATAGGACTCCAAGCCAAAGCAGATCCAGATCAGCATAGGCCAGCCAAACCATCATAATTTTCCCCTAAAAAACAATGAAACTAAAACCTCATATATCTATATATGTGTCAGAATGTTGACCTGGCACTACCTAGGTCAGCAACTGCACAAATGTGGGGCAGTCTTTGTCATACAACCCCTTGAGGGCCAGAGCATTGGAAGTGGTATCATGTTGCTTCAGCTTGCTGACTTTGGCTGGAAAAGGCAGGGAGTGGAACGTTCTGAAAACACAGGCAGCAAAATTGTTGCATTCCAAAAGAAGGAGGAAGTGAAGAAGGGGAGGTTGATATTTTGGGGTGGAGTATCACCTGTAAATTGGCCCAGAAGAAAAAAATTGTCCCTTATTTCTACCCCACCAGAAGAAACCCAGTAGGGTTTGGGTGTTACTGCAGTAGTTAGCCCTCTCCCGGGCAATACAATTTAATATCTAATATCAAAAATATTTCCACATGCCTGATAGGGTCCCCCGGACGAGCACACAGACAGGCATGACCGTACGGCCGAAATCAGGAAAAACGTGGTCAGGCCAGTAAATAATTTGTTACGTAGCCCCAGGAGCCCTCCAGACATGCACACTTTAAATTATACAAAGGGTCCTCTGCCCCAAGAAGCCAGCTTGACAGGATTAGCGCTCCTGACAAACGGCCCGTCAAGCGAGGACGATTTACATACCACTGCAACTTTTGACAGCCTCGGCAAAATCCAATCATACGAGGAACTTTGACATTTTGGAGCTTTGTTCTCCTAATCATGCAAAGGACATGAACATTTTGGAGCTTTGTTTTAGCTCCTCAACCTATTGTTCTCCCCGGGAAAGGATTAGCCCTCCAGGTACATTTTTCCCTATAAAAAGACACTGTTTTTTAGTGGTTCCTCAGATCACTCAGGTTTACTCTCGGCTCCACACCACTCCGTCTGGCTATCCTCTCAGCCATCCATGTGCTGAGCCTCTTCTCTCGCTCCACAGCTGTCTTGGACTTCGGACTTCCAGACCAGGTGCAGTATACCCCGACAATCACCCTCCAAAATCTCCTATCAAATTTCCTCTCTATCATTTCTCTCTAGCTCTTGTATGAGTGAGTGTGTAAGTGCGAACATACACAAGGACTTATTTTTAAATAAAATCAATTTATTAGACAATTGTGCTTCATTTTTGGCTCGGCCTGACCCCGTAAAAATTGGGTTTCCTTGCCTCTCATATTGCTACAGCTTGTGCTCTGGCTAGTTCTCATTCCCCATCAATTGGAGCACATTGAGGTGTCCCCTCAGGACCCCAGAAATCAGGGTAACATGGGAGATCTAGAGAACTGAAACTTTAGATTACTCCAGCTGCAGCAATATAACAACCTAGAGATGAGAATGATTTCCAGAAAAAACTTCACTTGGCATTTAAATTCTTCAGGCTGTCTTCAGAATTCCTCAGGTGTTTTGTTCAAGGAAGATATTCCAAACTTGTTTTGAGTTTCACCTTAGATAAAATTCTGATGGCAATTCTGATTTAGGCCCTTTCTGCACTGGGGACAGCAGAAGGACAGGACCTGGATGACCTTTATGCACAATGTCGTCTGTGTCTCATTGTTCTCCCCTCCCCAGGTAGTGCAATTGTGCTTCAAATCCTTGATGGGTTTTACCTATCAATAACCGGTGATCACGCAGCCTTCCTGCTGCCCTCCCACAGTTACGTGAGCTGCCCAGGTTAAGGAAGCATGATAGCCACACTTCCTCCCCCCAAACACAACCTGGGACAGTGCCCAGCTGCATTGCAGAAGGAAGAGACATGACCATCACGCCTCCTCCATTCCTGCAGGCAACCAGTGAGGAGGGGAGCACTCTTGTTGTGCTCTCCTCCCAGGAGAGTCTCTACCAGGGTCCCCGCAGGACTCTTTCAGGATCTGGTAACATTTGGAAAGGGCCTTAGCCTTGCTTGCTTTTCCATTCCTAGATGTTTGCTTGAGACTCCAGATTAAGATTGGGTGTCCCTGCCTATTTTTTAGATTTACTTGATCTGCATGACTCAGGCCATTTCCTCACAACATCGGTATACCACCATAGCAGCAGGTTGTTTCTGGTTCAGGAGCTGTGCTACCACATGATGTTATTGCTATCCAGCTGCTAGCCCAATCCTCAAGCATCACCAAACCACCCTATTTTATGTCCAGAAACAATCCATTAAGCACCTCCATTAGAACTTCAATCTTGTCAGCCAGCTCAGTGCAGTACTATTATAGCACTTGACAGTGCTTCCAGTCATTGCGAATCCAGCAGTGGGTGGACTATGGGCATACCCAGCTTGTCCCTCCCTCAGTGTCTCCCATGGCATGCTAACTTTGAAATCTATCACCTCTCCATGTTTATTTTAAAGCTCTCCTTTGCATTAAAACTTTTTATTTTTTAAATATAATTAAAATTTTAAATATTTTTTTTATTATAGCGTGAAAATGCAATACTGCACTGCTGTGTTTAGTACAGCTTCCAAAGGAAAAAAAAAGTCCAATCAGGGGTGGTGGGGTGGGGTGAAGATGGGGACAGAGTGGCCAAAGACATTGTGGTGCAGAAGGAACACCAGTGGCAATACAGCTACTCATCTGCTGAAGGCGGAAGGGTGCAGAAAACAGCATTCCCAACCCAAAGGCATCGTGCAAACGGCAATGCTGCAATTGTAACAGTATATTGTGCTGATGGCATCTAGTGCAGAAATGGCCTAAAAAAAACGCAATGCTTATATACAAGCAGATTATAAACTGAAAAGCTAGCAGATACTTACCCAATTACCAGCACAGATTCTCTAAAACTAGGATAGAACTCCCTGAACTATATGCCCATTTTGATGTATTACAGCATTTATAAGTAGAAGAAAGGGTTTCCCAAACTGCCTTTGGCAATAATTAAAGCACACACACCCAGGCTTGGATTTTTGGTTATTGGGCTCAAGTGCATTTCTGCAAAAATCGCAAACAGAGCAGGTGAAAGGCCAAGCAATGAATATAAAAAGAATACTCTCAACTTCCTACCTGGCAGGCGGGAAAAAAAGATTGAATTTTTTTGTGGCTGTTGATTTCACAAATCATTAAGCATTACAGCAAATAAAATGAGAGTGTTTCCTGCCCGGTTTTGAAATGTAATGTCATAGGGTAACATTGTAATGTTCCCTGTGAGTGGCCATTAGATTGAGCATTACACAAGAGGCTAGTGCATAATTGCTCCTGTGGTGTCATCCTCAAATCACAGATGCAGCTGGTTATAGCTCCAGGGGCAAAAAACCACAAGTACTTAGTTTGATTGCTGTCAAAGGTCTTATCTGTGTCCAGATTACTCATTTCTTTGCTTTTCTTCCCTGAGAGAGAACTATGATGAATTAGCTCCAGGGAAGGTGAACCACATTTTCGTCGTAAAAGAGGCAAGGTGAACATTTCCTTCTCATGTCAATAATGCTTTTCCTCCAAAATTTTAGGCCATGGCAGATCAACTGCACCCAAGTTCATCAGATGTCCTCTGACTGGTGATGACGTCAGCTCATCCTATTTACTTGTAAATGTGTTCAGAAAGAAACAGTGGGATGGCCCAGAAGAGCCTGGTGATTTCACAGTTGCCTGAAAGAGAATGGTTGTGGTCAGCGGGGGGAAGGAGGAAGCTCACTGTGATACAAACTGTGCTTTAATCCTGTGTGACTGTTAGAACATAGGCAGGTCATCGCATAATACAAAACTCCTCACTATGGTACCCTCCAGATATTTTGAATTAGGATGCCCTTCTCCCATCAGCCTCAGCAAAAACAGCCAAAACTAAGAGATGATAGAGGTTCTAAAACATCTGGACATTTCCATATTGGAGAAAGTTGGCTTGGTTGAAGAGCACCTGCATCATACATAGCAAGTCTCAGTTTCAATCCCTGGCATCTCAAAATAAAGCAATCTTGGAGACCTGAGGATTGGAAGGGGCTGCCTAAGGCCCTGGAGATCTGCTGTCTATGCTCAGCATGGGTTACATGCTGAGCCCATACATACCCCTCAGGATTTGTAGTCTCAGCCATAGCTTGGAAAGTTCCTTTTGAGAGAAATGAATATAATGAATATAATGACACCCATTACTGGGAACCAGATTAGCATCCTACGAATGCTCAGATATGGATGGCTTCAGCTCATCATTACAGCAGTTTGTTTTTAAAGTATCTTCACAAGCTCTGGTCTCAAATATCTCATACACATTCCTCCATGCATTTTGTGTATTTTGGTTAGCCAGTGATGGTATTGCTCTTTTGTGGAGTTTGGATTTTGTTTTATTTTGCTGCATGGCCATTATGGCTACTCTTGAATATTTTTTCTGGATTTGAAAATACCAAATTTAGCTGCAACAGGAGAATCCTAAACAAGAGGGAGCTAAGGACTGGGACTTAACTCTTTGAGGTATCTACTTCCAACAAAAGTAAAACCTTTTCATTTGGATTGGAATTGCCAAGTTTTACCTATACAACCCCTAAAAGCTTTTTCCAGATTTAGTAGTACAAGAATCTCTTTTTTTTTTAATTTTATTAAATCAAGAAAAATAAAACATTCATTTCCATAATCGATTACATTGTTTGCATTTTTTCAAGCATGTTTAAAACACATAATTAAGTACATATTAATATGCAGACCTCAGCTCAAATTATCCATTTTCAATAATCAAATCTATTTAAGGTCTGTGTATTTCCTCCCGCCCCCATCTACCACTTCCTTACTTACTCCAAGGTAAATCTGATCTAAACGCATAAAAAAAAAAGTTTATCTTTAAATTCTATTAATATTAAACAGCTTTCTTGCCTCTTAAAGTATTATATCATCACATTTTTGTAATCAACAATCACCCGTGCCATAACAAAATCACTTTTGTTAAATCTATCTTATTTTGGGAGCAGAAATTCCTCTACTTGCTTCCACTCTTGTTCATTAATAGCTTGATCTCTGTCCTGGAGTTTCATTACTAATCTATCCATTTCTCGATATTCCATCACTTTTACTTTCCATTCATAGATTTGAGGAGTTTGTGCATTTTTCCATTTGCTAGCATAGAGAATTCTAGCCGCTGTTATCATGTATAGTAGTATTCTCCAAAATTTCTTTCTTTTCTCTGTATCTATCTTCTGCAAAATATTTAATAGAAAAATTTCTGGTAATAATGGAATACTGATTTTTAGGGCCTTCAAAATCAATGTTTGAATTTCCTTCCAATATTTTTTCGCCTTATCACACGTCCACCAAACGTGATAAAACGTTCCATTTTCTTGATCGCACTTCCAACATTTTTTGTCTTTTGTTTTATATATTTTATTTATTCTGACTGGATCAAGATGCCATCTATGAAACATCTTAAAGTAATTTTCCTTCAAATTTTGGGCAACAGGAAATTTCTGGGTGTAGTAGTACAAGAATCTCTTAAGAAATTCAGTGTTCTCTGCATAAGAAAGAAACCTATGGTTTCACAAAGGACAGAGACACCCTGGATCCCAAGAGAAGACAATTTACTGTTGCAAATGGAGTTTAAATTTTACTGTCATTTGCCTCAGTCCCCACATAGCCAAGAGGGGAGTAGCCTCCACCTGCATTGAGATCCTTCCAAACCAACTGACCTACAACAGAAGCAATATCTGTTACAAAATGTAGGCCTGTGACTCTAGCATCATTGTTTTCTTCTCCCGTATGATTTTTTAACATCTTTTGGTTGGTGAAGAAGCCACTGGAGCTTCAAAAGCTTCCATGATGTATTTTATGCATTTGGAGTTTTATGCATTTTAAATGCCTTCATCATTCATAGAAGAGGCCATGGTAGGTTTGTTTGATTTTTCACATCCCTGCTTTGAGGTTCTTATTTATTTCTCACACAGGAAATGGTAATAATAGTAGAGGAAATTGCAACAGATATAACCACTGATTGGTTCTAGACAAGTGTCTTACCTCTCTCTTTTTATATGTGCACATTAATCACAACCACCACTATACCATGCAGATAATACACACATTCCCAATTGTCTGCAATTCAGCTCTTCCCTCAAGATTGGCAAAGGATCTCCCCAATATCATCCCACAAATGAATGCCTTTCCCACACTTTCTCTCTGAATTCCACATTAGCCAACCACTCAGAGACTCTTGGATTGTTTCAAGAGTAAGTCTAGCTCATCTTCTAGACTGTGTTGGGCAGCATACAACCAACTAATAATAGAAAAATCAGCCCATTTTGTTTTCTCCCAGTTACCTTTTTTCAGACTTCAGTTCTTTATCAAATATGAGCAGATGTGTGAATTTTGGTACAGACAGTACCAAAGAAAGTACCAAAGTTCATACATTTGCTCATATTTGGTAGATTCTTCAAAAATGAACTGAACCAAATTTCTCCCCTACTGTCCCTGAAAAATTCAGTTTCATATTATACAATTATTCCCAGCACATAAAAAACTGTGTTGTACCTACCTGCCACCTCAATCACAATGCAAATCCAGACTTTCAAGAGTTAAACACTTAAGGTTCTGAGTCAGTTTTGGTTTGTCCACGTAAAGTATTTTTTAAAAAAGGCTTTCTTTCCATCCTGAATATTTAAAAAAAAAATGACTGATTTTGATATATGCTGAAACATGATTCTCTCATCTCCCCAAGAGGGATGAGGATGTGCCATGTCAGCCCTGCCCCAAGGCCCTCCTCCTGTGTGCTGCTCTTGCACTCTTGAGTCCTTGACCTCCTTCTGTCCAAAAGGTTTACAGGGGGCTTCTACTTATGTTTGCATTACTGTGTGATCAGGAAACCCGATAAAGCCACTTTTACAGCTGGGTGGAGGCTTCTCCTCCTGTTCAGGCAAACATGAGTAGAAACCTGCAGTTTTCCCCATTCACCAAGAAGAAGACTGGGGGCATCGGGGTGGGTGTTGTAGCCCATTAACAGTTTCTTTGAGCTTTGCCTATGTTTGTTTAAAGTGAAGCATTTTATGAGAGGAAGGAGGAGAAAGAAAGAAAGAAAGAAAGAAAGAAAGAAAGAAAGAAAGAAAGAAAGAAAGAAAGAAAGAGAGAGAAAGCAAGCAGAATTAATTAAGATCATTTGACATATTGCTAGGATTGTGTTCTTGAGGCGGAAACAACAGGCAGAAAGATGGGGCTGATGTTTGTGGCCTACATATATATCATGTGTCCTGTATGCTCTTGCCTGTACTGCTTCTGAACTATACAACATGATAGAATGGCTACCAACTTTCATCTTCAAGATGTTCATTCTCTCTCAGATACGTACCCACTACTTCTGCAGCTATTATGATGCCATATTTTTCATATAATGGCCCCACTATAACTTATATTGACGTAGCATGTATATGATTTAGGAGCTATACAAAAACATAAAAACAGTGGCAGATGTTGCAATGGACATGTCTAGGGGCAATACTGCTACACAATCCCTCATGTATGGTGGCACAGGGGCAACAATGATGAGTCAAAAACTAAGGCACTGGAATCAGTGAGCATATCTCTGGATAGGAAGAGGATAAATTAGCACCTTAAGAGTAAAGGAAAAGGTATCCTGGATCAGACTAAAGGCCTTTCTGTTTTCTATTTACAAATATGGGGAGGTATTTGGAAATACAGTAGTAGACAATGCTGTAGTCCAGACCATAATGAGCTGCAGACAGATTCATGGAACAACAAGTAGGGACTACTGCTGGTGCATATCTGTCCCAGGTAACATCAGCCCACCACCAATCATCCTACTTACAGACTTACTGAGCCAGAGTCAATATCCACCCTCTCTTCGACTCAGGTTACACAAAACAACAGAGCAACTGAGAACTAAAATAAGAAGCATGGCTGCCTGGGCAACATCTGTGTCATTAATTGTACATTTGGGAGGAGAAGGTTGCCTCCCTTTTTGCTAAAATTATTGCCATAAGCAGCATTGCAAAGGATATCAGCAGCATTAGCACGTGGGTATATGAACCTCGTTGTACACATTAAGGCACCTGCGAGAAAATCCCAGACTGAGACTTCTCTGGACTGGCCATATGACTCATGTATGACTCTGTGAAAAGACAAGCTGAGGAAACCTGGTTAGAGTCAGCCAATCACAGCCTTTGGAATGACTACAGCCTAGAGGCTTGTATGGAAAAGAATTAGTTAGGGTACTCAAAGAGAGTGAAGACTACTTAGGAAGAGATGAACTGATAAGGTCTGAATATGGTTTTGGGAGCTGGGAATGTGGACAGAGTTCGGAGAGCTCATATTTAATTTGTCATATAATTTTTGCTGGTTTTCTTTTCTATAAATGTGTCTATTTTCATCTCAGGAATGACAGGGAACACTGGTCACACTTTACCACACTGAAACCATGATCAATAACTGTTTGTTCAGTTTAGTGGTCACCTTGAGGCCTGAGTACCACATCCGGGTTAAAAGGGTAAAAGGCCAAGGTGAGGGACAGGAAGCCAAGAGCTGGAACTACAGGGCCAACGTGAAAGAGGGGTTCTGTCACAAACATGTTTTGTAAGAGCAGTTGACAACCTGTTTGATCTCACACGCTCATCTAATGTGAGCACACGCAATGCTAAACAGTGATAACAAGCTCTATCTTCCTCCCCTTATACTTTTTTTAAATAATTTTATTCACATTTCAACAGATAAAACAAACAATAATTTCTGCAATGTTGACATGTAATGTTTTTCCCTTCTTCCTTTCCTTTGTGGATTACAATTATTGATATTCCCTCTATTTATTATATCACGTATCACAATAAAATGTTGATAATCTATGCTTTGTTAGTTCCTGCTATATATCTCTACTTTACTTGTTACATGATATTTCATTAACTGTTAACTGTATAATAATTGTTATCATGAAAAATGTATTACCCTCTGTCTATCCCCAACCCAAATCTGTAACAATCTTCCACTCTTTGTTTATGTCCTCATCTGATTTCCCTTTCAATCTTTGTGTAAGTATGTCCGCATTTCTGTTTTCCATAAAAGCTGTCCACCACTGTTCCATTGTGGGTGTAGTTTCATTTTTCCAAAGTTGTGTATATTCAATATGGGCCGTTGTCACCATGTACAATATAATTCTCCAGTGTCTCTTAGCTGGCGTTCCATCTAATATATGTGTCATGTTTAACAAGTAAAATTCAGGTGACATCCTGAATTGAATCTTCAAAATTGAACTTATTTTCTTATAAATTTCTTTCCAATATTTTTGTGCTCTAGAACATGACCACCACATATGAAATAGTGTGCTTCCTCCCCTTATGCTTTAACAAGCTCTATCTTTCTCCCCTTATACTTTGAGAATCAAAATTTTGTGTTTTCTCTTTGGCTTTCCTTAAGACTGTGCATGCCAATTCCCACATAGCAGTAGCAGTGTAATAACTGCTTAATGCATAAGCTGAAACGAGAATGAAAAATATCAAACATTTTATATGTGCTATGTGAAATTGCAAGAGTTCTTGCCTACTTTTCATTGGTTTACCACACATAAGGCTTTTTGTGAAAATTTCATTTCTGCAGAAATAATGTGCACACTTTTTACAGAAAACAATGTAAACAAATATCTTGTTTACTTTCCAAAAAAAAAATGTTGTTTTGCACACAAATGAAATTTTCACCAGAAGTCCCAAAATGCAACGAATTTCCTGGCACTTGTCCTTTTTTAAAATGGGGTATCCCAGTGTGTCAAGGAGGAGAAAATGTGTGAATATCTTTAATAATTCATTTTTATTTTATATACTAAAATATTTATCCCTGCCTTGTATCAAAGAAAAAAAGCTCAGGGCCGCTTACAAATAATACTAAAATAACAAGTTAAACAGTTTAAAACAATAATAATTTAAATAAGCTAGAAACATATTAAATATGACAAGTTAAAAACAGATTTCAAAGATTTAAAAAATATTGGGATGTGTCAATGAGGCCCAAAAGCCTTGATGAACAGACAAGTTTTCATTTGGTGCCTAAAAGAAATGAACGTTAGGGCCAGGAGGTGTTACCACGGTTCTGACATGCACGGTGATAGCACTAGATATCTCTTGATATCAAACTTATTTGGCCTTCATTTGACCTTTCTCTGCCACCCTGCTCCACGTGTTTGCAAGGGCCACCAGACAAGCACGTAAACAGGCGCGACCATTAATGGTTGGACATTCCAATCCCCATTTAGGCAGGCAGATTAATGCCTCTCTGTTGCTTCAGGGACCACTTCTTGCAGACACACCTTGCTTAAGCGCAACTTTACACAAAGATGCTCAGCCGAGAGCTGGCACTTTCTTTATGCTGAGCCATTTGCATACTGGCTATACTATTGTCATCCAGCGCTAAGCTCATCATGTAAAACCTGACCTTTTCCAACGCTTTTGTCCCGCTCCAAATCTCCTTTGTTCTCACCGAGCATGGCATGGCCTGTAGGCACAATCTACCCTATAAAAAGTCCCCGATTCCGAGCCCACCTCAGATCACCCTGGACTTCGATCTAGCCTTGCTGCCGCTCTGTCCAGTGAAGTTGTCCCCTCAGTTCCCAATAACCGAGTCTGCCTCTCTTCTTGGATCGCTCCTGAGTTTCATCCAGCCTTGCTGTCAGTTTGTCCAGAGAGCTCCCCTCAGTGAACCGCACTGAGTTTTCTTCCCTGCAACCCTCCGTTTTCTCCAGGACTACGAGAAAAGGTGTCATATCACCCATTTCCCCCGAAAACTCTTATCTCTAATTTCTAGTTAGCTGTGTGCTTGTGGTGTCTTTTTCTGTTGTTTGTCCTTTAATAAAACTATCATTTTTACTATTTTAAAACTTTGCCTGACTGCTCTTCTGACCTGACGCTGTATACATAGGGTTAAAGATCCCAGCTAAAGTTACCCTGCCTCTCGCTAGCTTAAGAGAGTGCTCGAGTTAATTTCCCCATCTTGTGTTTTTTGCTTGGTTATTTGGGTGTCCCTCCCGGGACCCCCATAATACAGGGTAGCAAAGGGTCTCCAAAGGGAGAACATTTCACAGTTGGAGGCCCCGGGCTGAGAAGCCCACTTTCATGTCCCATATTCACCTCAGTGGTGAGACACAGAGAAGGGCCTCCTAGTAGAGCTCAAGTCTCAGGCTTTTATAGGAACTTCACATTCCTTAGAAGCAATGATACCCATCTGCTCATCCATCCCATATTTTAACTCATTGCTTCCGAATAATTGAATGTAGACTTTTCCGAATATGTTTGGAAGATGCTAAATACAGGAATTTATAAATGATGCTCAGTTCTAAAGCAGAGATATTGCTGGAATATATGGTCTGCAAACTTTGACACTTGTAATGTTTGCCTCAAATATAAGGTGAGCAATATGATTCTGAAGACTTCCCACATTTTTCTCTGGGTGAAATTTTAATCTCAGCCAGAGAACTCAACTACTGCCTTTCTTGCCATGTCTCTACCCTCTTCTCTTTCTCTAACAGCAACTACAGTGGTAGGAGGAGTGAATGGATGGATGTCTCTCCACCACCACATTTCTGTGATGGCAGTGAGCTCAGCACTCAGTGTGCCTAAGAATTTCAGTTTGTGCTGGTGCCCTGGACATTCTAAATCTGCATTTTGTACAAAAAGCAGCTCCACTGACAAGTCAGAAAAAATGAACCCACCCAATACACCTCCCAACATTTATTGCAATACCATCATAAAAAAAGAGCCTGTTTTTGAAACAAAACAAAAACAGGTTCTTTGAAACAAAAACAGGGGGACTATTTTACAAAATGTGTGTGTCTTTTTCATACACCAGTTAGATCTATTTTACAATTAAGTATCTAATTCATATAACATAAGGCTTTGGGGGGTTTGTCCTGTATAATTATGCAGCTCATTATACAAAACTAGTACCATGCAGACTAATAAAGAAGCAGTTGTTTTAATCACTTTAACATTCCCAGTTTCCTTCTTGGTAAAGTTTTTTTTTTCTGTCTCTCATAAAATTAAGGAGCTGAGTGTACAGTAGCTGATTCCCAGAAACCATGGGGTATGAAGCCGGCAAGGTTGTAAAACATCATTACCTTCCTTTATTTCTATGTTCCCAGAAATTCACAGCTATTTTCAAAATCTCTTCTTAGGAATGTTGCAGTGCAATGCTACTCACCATCCTGAAAGCCATTTCAACATTTTAAAGATACTCTTGAAAACAGAGGGGGTAGGGAATCTGTGTATTGAAAAATGCACCCCTCCCCCTCCTCCCCAAAAAGAGGTTCTCTCCTTGGGTGGCTTCCTCTTCTCATAATCAAACATCCTCACATTTCAAAACTCCAGTCGTGTCCTTCACCCGTGCCTCCATGTTCAATTAAGAGTCAGACAAGCACTTTTCAATGACCTTTTCCGCACCTTGCCTGATCCCATCATCCTCTGGTCGCAATCCTGGCAGCACTTTTGCCAGGAAGGGAGTGCGATGGGAACATTCCTCTCCCCACCAGACTGGCTCCCTGCAGAAGGGAGCGAGGGACATGCCTCTTCTTTCTGCAGTGCAGCCAGGCTTTTCCCATGTTGTACTGGGGCAGGAAGCACCTCCATCATGCTTCCAGCCCTTCCACATGGCAAGTAAGTGTGGGAACACTGCAAAATCAGAAGTCATTGACAGAGAAACTCCATCAGTTATTTACACTGCTATCATGCCGGCTGGCAAAGGGGGAAAGGTGGGGCCACAACAACGTCATGCAGAAACATTGTCTCAGTCCTGCTCCGCCCCCATCCCCATGCAGGGATGCCATGTCAATGCAGAAAGTGCTTAAAAGTTTTTCCTAATGCTGATTATTCACCATTTATAAAGAGATCCTTTCTCTTAGAGGAATGATTGCTGGCATCAGTGTGTGGAGGAGATGGACAGGCACAGCAGAGCTGGTAGCAGCAAAGTGGCTTAGGCTATTTAGGCTGGTGCAGGGTCAGAGCCATCTCAGATTGAATACTAATGGGATAGACTTTTTCAAGCAAAGGAGCTCACATTTCTAGTCACCTAGCTCCAAATTTCATCACCATCACAAAAGGTATACTGCAATATAACATGGCCTGGTATTAGTTTACCAGTAAGCAGTCCGTCAGTCATTTGGGTGGGGAGCAAGGAGCCCTGGGGGAGTAAAAAATGGACCACATGTGCTCCATGGGCCACACCTTTCCTATCGCAGTTGTACAATAAATTTATACACGAACAATGGTTTGTGGGGTGATTGACAAGAGTGAAAAGACAAGAGAATGTGTACCTGTAGATGAATGGGACTGGCTGAAGGAATGTGAGGAGGAAGTATGGTTAGGATTGGTATGGTCTGAGGGAGGGTGAGGAAATCATATGGGGACTGGTGGCTGGAGAGGAAAAGGAAGTGGTTTGCCCAAGGTAGTGAACTGAAACCCAGTCCTGAGTGAAGAGGGTGGGGTGAAAGGTTATAGCCTCTGGAGAAGGATGTCACAATTTATCCCATGGAATCTGGGGAATCCAATGCAGAGCAATCAGATATAGGAAGACCTCTGCCTCCGGATGATGGTTCCTCCTCCACTGAGCAGCTTGTGACCAATGCGGCTGATGAGGAACTTCAGGAGAGTCAGCCTCCACCTCAGCTGGAGTTGAGGGACACTGAGGAGATACCACTGTTATTTGTGGAATGTCATCATGACAAGGAACAGTGGCAGAGGAACCAACATCTTTTAAGTTGAAACAAATAGGTTGAGAAGCACCAGGCATCTCAAGGTCAGAGCAGCTACAAATCCCAAAGCACCTGCTGTGAGTTTTTATTGTTCACAGCTGTTCCTTCCTCTGGCTTCTGTGTGCTTCCTTCTCACGGATTTTTTTTAATTAGGGATGGGCCAACCAAATCCTCGAATCCTGGGTAAGGATTCGAGATTTCCAAATCCCCGTGCCAAAATAGGAAAAAACCGAACATTTCAAATTCGCCAATGAAATAGACTGTTGGAGACCGGGACTCCTGAAAACCTGGGAGACTGGGATGCCTGCAGATTTGGGAGACTATACATACAAGGGAAGATAGTAGGTAGGTGAGGTTTTCCCTTGGAATAATAATGGCCTTTGCTAACAATTTCACAAATTATAGCTGGGCTTGTATTCTAAGATATTTAAATTGAACATTTCATATTGAAGTTCAGCACTTGACTGGAAGCTACAGGCTTGAGATTTCAAGGACAGCTGAAACATTCCTTTGCAGAGCTCCCTTGCAAAGCTCTTTCAGACACAATTCTGGGCCTTGGAGTTTTACAAGGTGTCACAGCCTTCTCTGCCAAAGTGTGCTGGTGCATCATCAAACTACAAATCCCAGGATGCCAGAAGGAGCTATACAAAGAAAAGCCAGTTCTGACCTGGCTTTTCTCTGCTGTAGTATGTGACCCTGTTTACACAGACAGGAAAATGTGGGATTAATCCACATTTTCCTGCCTGTGTAGAAAGGGCCTTCATGTCATTTTCAGTCTTGGGAGATCCTGAGGCAAAACTAGGACAATTGTCTTGGTCATATTTCTTCAGAGGGAGGTTTGCCTTTGCCTAGGCTTTTGCTAAGGCTGAGAGAGTGTGTCTTGCCCAAGATTATCCTTCTTTCCCTTGCTTTTAAAACTCTTTTTTAAAAAAGGAGTCAAAAGATTTGAAATTTGTGAGATTCGTGGATTCCCAGAACCTTCCAAGGATTCAGATCCGGATTTGGATTTGGAAAATTCTGGATTCGTCCCATCCCTAATTTGAATTCTTGACCTCTACACAGGCCTACTATATTCATCCCTTTGTCTTTCCCTTGTGGCACTGGTTATCATGACTGCTGAACTGGCTGGAACCAAAGCTACCGCACCTCCCTTCAGCCTTGGTAAACTCCCTTGACTGCCTGTGTATGGCTCAGACTGGTTTGACTTATCTGTGACTAGTACATGTAACTGTTTCTCCCGACTGTAGCCTGCTTTTCCTGATACATGCTGCCTGTAAGCACAGGACAAAGGATAAATTAACTCTGTACTTCTTAATCAGCTCTTTTCGTTTCATGGTTGCCCGGATTACCAGTATGTTTCAGGGATTACAGGCACACATAGTAGTACCATTTCTGGAACAATTTTTTTTCAGAAACAAATTGTTACTGAATATTTAATTACCAAGAAAATAAACCTGAGGCCACTGTAAATACTGCAATGCTTTCTGCAGATATAAGGAGTTATGGTAATTCTGTGGCCATTTCCGCACTATACTCTTATAGCACGATTATTCCACTTTCAACATCCTATGGAATCCTGGGGTTTGCAATTTTGAGAGGAGCCAATTGGCCCCTCCCAAAACTGCAAACCCTAGGATTCCATAGGATGTTGAGAGTGGAATAATCGTGCTATAAGAGTGCAGTGCAGAAATGGCCTGTGTTCTGAAAAGGATCAAAGGAACTCAAAATTAGTCATCTCAAGATATGGTATGAAGGAGGACTATTTAAGGAATTGATCTCCGAGAATTTTATTATGACATGAAGTGATCAACATTTCACAGACTAATGCAGAGGTGGGCAAAGTAGGGCCCTTGAGACACTGCTAGACTGCAACTCCCATGATCCTTCACCATTGACTATGTTGTATAGAACTAATGAAAGTCACATTCCAATAACATCTGGAGGACCAGTGCTTCATTAGTCTATCAAATGTTCATATCACAATAACATTGACCAGCCCTGTTGGGTCAGAAGTTAGGTGTGCCCACTGGATTTTATATATGTGTGTGTGTGTGTGTGTGTGTGTGTATGAATTCTGACAGAGAATGGAACACAATTATGATAAAGCAATGTGAGACTGGCACCTATCCAATATGATTGGATATACTCAGCTCTAGTTTGAAGATAAGGTTAAGAAGATCCAGAGCTACTTCATGGCTGGAATGGAAATATGGATTGCAAGCCTATTTACACGATTCTGAGTTCCAAAGACAAAAGGTGAGATAGAATTAGAATTTTGAAAATACGCTTTTTTTTAACCAACTTGATAGTAACATCTGAAAAATATAATATCTTCTTTTCCTCAGCCCTTTGGCATATAAATCACCATCCCACATGGACCACTGTTACTGTGACACTCTCCATAGGAATACTGAATGGCCTGCACCCAACAACACCATTGCACTATTGCAAGGCCCATTATGCCTACCACTGTGCATTTTCACAGTTAGTGAAAGTGTGCTATCCAATACCATTTTTCCTGTGCAAGTAGTTATACAAATTGATTGTGCAACAAAGTGGTTGGGAGTGGTTGCTTTGCATACCTTCTTACAGAACAATACACAACCTTTTTACACAACAATACCATTTTTCCTGTGCAAGTAGTTATACAAATTGATTGTGCAACAAAGTGGTTGGGAGTGGTTGGGAGTGGTTGCTTTGCATACCTTCTTACACAACCTCTTTGCAAAAATACCTGTGCACAATTACACCTGTGTAATTCAGTGCAACTGCACAAGCACTGATGCCATTCCATTTGCTTTATTTAGGGCTTCTGATTCTTAGCCTCTCAGTTGAAGTGATGGATAAAGGCAAAACAAACAAACAAAAATCTGCCATCACAAGTCATACTTATTAAGGTTTTAGTGCTCAACTATAAATCTTTATACATCTCCTTGTTTTTAGTCATCATCACCTATATTCCACAGCATTAGGCATACTAACAAGCACTATTATCAATTGTGCCCTGTATGTTATGTTGTCAGGTTTACCTACACGCCTCCTCGGATACTCCATGAGTTAGAGGAATTTTATTTGTTTGTTTGCTTCTAAAACCATGCATTAGATGGAAGGCCTCACTGGTATTTTTTTTTCCAAAGTGGCCAAATGGAGTGCACTAAGCTCACTAGGATGGGGTTTCAGCAAAGCATTATATATTGGAATCTCTAGGATACAGAGGAGAAATTACACTGAAATGGGTCTTAGAGTGGCTAGCAGAACCATTAACAGCCTATAAACACAGAAGAGCTATAAACAGCAGTATTGTTCATTGGAATGAGTTTTCCAAAGAGAGGAGCTGCAAAGTACAATGTTGGACTCCCTCCTTACCACCCTTTTTAACAGCATCCCTGGAAAGATAAGGAAAGGACAGTGAATGAAATGGATGAAAAACATTACAGAGGTTTACTTGTAAGCATGGGGCCAGCTTGTCAAAACAGGAAAAGAAACTTTCCTTTGTTCGTAGTTAATCAGAGTTGCTCTGTTCATATATTTATATAAACTTCAGTGGATGGTGATGGTATTGAGTATGAATAAAAATGTCCAGTTTGTTGGGGAGGAACACTCTGCTGGAACTATTTAAACCAGCTGATTTTGGTAACACATACTACTTAGGAATGGAGAACGGTTGCAGAACCCTCTTTTTATTTATCCTCATAGTAAATAGGTAAGGTGGGTCACTTGTCTTCCCGTTTCAGAGATGGTAAACTTGAAGATATTAAGTAATAAAATGCCCAGACTCTCATATTAGACCTATTGGAAAGTAAAGACATTAATTTGGGGTGCACTAGATATTGGACTCTCAATGCAATTCTAGGCTGCATCAACAGGAGTGTAACATCCAGATCAAGGGAAGTAATGGTACTATTCTGTTCTTCTTTGGTCATAACTTACCTGGAAGACTCTCTTCAGTTCTGGGCACCACAATTCAAGAAGGATATTGACAACCTAGACCATGTCCAAAAAAGGGACGTCAAGATGGCAAAAGGTCTGGGAACCACGTACTGTGAATAACAGCTTAGAGAGCTGAATCTGTTTCATTTGGAGAGACTGAGAGGTTGTTACCATAGTTTCTAGTCCAGACTTGTGGTATATTAGATATCATTTGATATCAAGAATTTGGCCTTCACTACTCATTCCTCTCCATGTGCTTGCAAGGCCCCCAGACAAGCACGCACACGGGTATGGCCAAAAATAGCTGAAGTATTCAAACAAATCCAGGCAAGCCAGTAATTGCCAGACTGCAGCTTCAGGAGACCTCCAGGCAAGTACCCTTTTAAGATCACATTATGCATGCACATTATTTACAAAAGATCCCCTGCCCTGAGCAGGCAGCTTGTCAACCACTCCGTGTTTGCATACTGTCCGCACTATTGACAACTCTTGTCATAATTCAATCATGCAAAGTACTGACCTTTCGGAGGATTTGTCTCCAGCCCAAAACCCATTGTTTTCCCCGGGAACAGACTACCCTACGGGCACATTTTCCCCTATAAGACGCCCTGATTTTGAGCTCTTCTTCGGATTGCTCAGATCGCTGCTGGCTTCCATCCAGCCTTGCTGTCACTCCATTCACTGAGCCTTCCCCTCAGCTTCCACATGCTGGGAATCTCCGCTCCAACTGACCTTTCTTCTGAAAATCGGGCTTCAGAATCAGGTGTAGTATTTCCCCTGAAAAATCCCTCTTAGAACCCTCTATCCAACTCCTACCTTTCTTTCATTAGGTCTGTTTGAGTGTTTGCCTACATACGTTTGACTGTATTTCAAAATAAAGAGAACAATTATTATTTACTTCTGCTTGATTATTGACTCGGCCTGACCCTGTAAACATTGGGTTCAAGATCTCACTAGGTTGCCCTGCCTCTTGCATTGCTGTAGTTTGTGCTCTTGCTAATTCCCATTCCCCATTGTTTGAGCACATTGAGGTGTCCCTCACGGGACCCCAGAAATCTGGGTAACAAGGTGATACGTTAGCCATCTGTAAATATATGAAGGAATGTCATGTGGAATATGGAGTGAGCTTGTTTTCTGCTTCTCCAGAGATTAAGAACACAGACCAATGAATTCACCCAATCACTGGGGGAAAAATTATTTAAAAAATTGGTAAAGAATAAACCTCCCTGAAGTGTGGCAGATTCTCCTTCTTTGGAGGTTTTTAAATGGACATCTCTCAGGATTGCTTCAGTTGTGTATTTCTGCATGACAGAGGGTTGGCCTAGATGGCCTTTGTAGTACCTTCCTACTCAATGATTCTATGATTCTGTGGCTGCACTCCAGATAAACACTTTGACTGCCTAGTGACACCAGGAGAAAGTTACAGTGGGATGAAGGTTAAGCATCCCTCCACGCTAATCTTTCTCCACATAAAAATTATCCCATTTCAGGCTGATTTTCTATAACAAAAGCAATATTCAGAGTTTCAGTACAGGCATGTGTGTGTAGCAAATCAAAACAGTATAAAGGACAGAGAAGTGGGAAGCAAAACTTGAAGATCTGAAGTATCAAAATATTTGGAAACAAAAGTCTAAAGAAAGTCAGGAACGGCTCAAAATAGTTTGCTGCCTGAAGCAAAGGACAAGATGAGCTTTTCTACGCTCCCCCTCCGCTCCACAATTCCATTTATTAAAATTGACCAGCAATGGAAGCTGGTGGTACCAACATTAGTCGAACTATGAACCTTTTCAAGACTTTAGTCTGAATTATAATGGTGCTACCCAAAGTGGTGAATCCTATCTCCAAAATAGCTTCAGTGCTTTGGACTGCGCCTTTACAATTTTGACTGGAACCTGGAACGAATTCATTGCTAACCAGACTAGCAGCTGAGTCTCATTCTGACACTGGAGACAGGGCAATGTTTCCTACTGCACTGGGAGCTCAAGGCAAGCACTAGAATGTAGCTGCCTCTGCTTCAAGGCAGAGCCAACCCTAAGCAGAGGAAGCCTCAAAAGTATTTTAGAGAGGACTGATTATGTTCAGTGACTTTATAATACTGATAGACTTTTCAGAGGGAAAGAAGAAAAACTAGGTGGAAAGAGAGGCCCTTTTCACACGGGACAAAAAAAATGGTGTAGAGTGACCTCTAACGGAGGTCGTCTACACCATAGCATGGATTGGGGTGGACTACTTTTGTGTAGTTCCACACCCCAATCCACACTGGGGTGACTGGAAGTGCAGCGCCACATGCTTTTTGAAAACCACTTTTCCAGCCCCGTCGCAGTGCCCGTGAGGATTTGCGGACGCGCAAAAGGGCGTCCCTGCAAATCGGGCGGGGGGCGGGATTTCCAGCTGGCGAGCTTCTCCGATTGGGGGAGAGGCTCCGCCAGTTAAAATCCACCATTTTGGGCGCTGCTGGGCGCCGAGGACGCCGCGGGATGCTGCTGCGTGTAAAGCAGCGAAATGCGCTGCTCCGTGCGGCGACGGAACAAGGTAAGCCCTGTTTTGGCGTGGCTTGCCCCGTTCCACCGCCCACGTGTGGAAAGGGCCAGAGATTGAATTAGCAGTATCCTAGAAAAGGGTGTGTATGACTGACCATGTAGTGAATGAGACCACTCCACACTTACTACTTATGTGTATAGCTTGCTCATGCTTTGAGAAAGCTCAGAGTAGCTTACCCACAAGCTCAGCTACTACCCTGGGACTGAGTAGCTTAAATCTCCATATATAGAGTTAAAATGTTGACTGTATTACCTGTGTTGAATGGCAGCATTGTACAACTGGAAGTGCTGCTGGCTATTTCAGCAGGGACAGACAAGTAATACATTGGCCAAGAATGTGCATCCATGTGTGCCATGGCACTGCTTATGCACACCGGAGATCAGTTGCATGAGGATGGATGGGAATGTCAGCTGCTTCCCAGTCAAAAGTGGAACAGATCCCTGTTGATCACAGCAGCTGCTGCCTGGTAAGAGGATACTGGAGACTTTCATGATCACAGACACCTAACAGTCATGAGTGTATAACTCTAGGTTACACATTTGCAACCGCTGTTGAGAATTCTGGCCACTGTTCTTATTAACTGGTCTTTTTTTAATTGTATTTTCTTTCATTTTATTCTATGAACCACTCTTTGAATGAATAGTGGCATATTACATTTCTAGAATAAACCAACAAAGAAATAACAGAGGTATTCAGAGATATTAATGGCAGGGAATAAAGCTCTTCATTGTCAGAGACTCATCACTTCCACCAGAGTACATTATTTAGACTTTAGACTACCTACTGTATGCAGGCACTGGATGGGCACTTGTGAGTCTGTCTTTCTAGGTAATTTGCTGAATTAATCAAACTTTAGGAGTCAGTAATCATAACCCTTTGGGAAATCATGGGAAGAGAATTTCTTGAACCTACTAGGCCTAATGTTTTTCCCATTAACCACAGAAACTGCAGGTCCAAGTTTGGAAGAAAGTTAACAATCTATAGGCTATCATGCAAGATTTCTTCACTGAGTTATTGCCACAATTGCCATGGGACATTGTAGGAAATCGGAGTTAAGTTTGGAATGAAGTGCTTGATGTTTGATGCTATTTTAATCTTCCTTTCTTGTAAACGAAGATATGTGTGCTTATGTTTAGATTCCAAATGGCATCTTTATTCCTTAATAAAGCCTTGGTCTTAAAAAAAAAAAACAGAAAATATACTACATATCATGGTATAGCAGTTTAATTGACTGTTTTCTTCTTTTAATGTTTCTGTAGCTTAAAAAAGGCATTTCTAATCGAGGTAAGTGCTGCTCATTTATGTCAACCTCTTTTAAAGCTCAAGATGAAAAAAGGGCATCATTCTGAACCACATTGAGTCTTTATTTCCTAATTAAATGATTAGAAGGCATGTTTTGACATGATTCTGTAGAATCCAGAGACAAATGTGAACTTTCAAGAAATATTTTCTGACAGCGAAGCAAAGGGTGGCAAGTCTGTGGAGAAACACTGACACCTTGTGGCCATCTGAGGTAACAACTTCCTCCGCCCTCTTGGTTCTGTAAAATAGATACCCAAAATAGATACCTATAAAATTAAAAAACAGTTCCCAAGTCACAGCAAGTAATATTTTCTCTGCATTAGGCATATCTCATCTGGAATACCATATTAGCTCCAAGTAGGCAGGACAGAAGGCATATTTTATGTAGGATAGAAGCCAGCATAAGTCACCATGCTTTCTCCATGTGAAGGCATTAGTCACCATGTTTTCTTCACATGAAAGCAAAGAAGAATGAAGCTCTGCCCCCCGCCATCACTCTTCTCATGTGAGAAATGACAAGGCTTCTGTCCATGTGGAGCCTCTCCATGTGAGCAAGAATCCTGAAAAATCTACACACAAATCTACACAAACAGGGACTTTGTGTAGAAAGCATCTACATAAACAGGAACCTCTGCCCTTCAGACAGGTTGCTTTCCTCACAACAGAGAGAGCAGTGATAGGCATTACCTTACTTTTGTCTTGAATGAAACAGATTTAATCATTCCTACAGACAAATTGGGCAGGTTCAGAAGAGAGCAATGGTCAGTAGCATGGAAAACAAATCCTTTCAGGAAAGGTTGGAGGAACTGGGTGTGTTTGTCGGAAGTAGTCATGCACCCAGGTAAAAAGCAACAGCTGCTGAAATTTCCTCTTCTGCACAGCACTTGAAGGTGCAAGAACCCTTCCTAGTGTTCTCTCTGGCAACCCTGACTAGATCCAGAGGGTTCAACAAATAGTAGAACTCAGCTGGACCTTATGAAAAACCTCTGGACAGCAAAAGCAGTTTAAGCATGAAATCAAATCACCTGGAGGTCTTCACGCAAAAGTTTGGCCACTATCTGCTGGGATCCTCTAGTTCTGAATTGTCTGAACTGGGCAGCAGGTTGGTCTAAAAGTCTCTAACTTTTTGGCTTTGTGACTCCAGAATACCTAAAAGAATACTAAAGATACAGGAGGAAGCTCTCTCTGTGCTAGAGGACATCCTTGTGGAATTCCTTTCTCTTTCTGATAACTGTGGGAAGAAGGGGGTGAGAAAAGACAGTATTTGCGTGAAAGTGAAGGAAGGAACAAATTTACAAAAGTTAGATCTACAAGGACCGAATATGTCATATGTTTATTCCACCATCTCACCAAATATATAGAACATCAGATGTAGATGCATTTTTTAATTTCATTTCAATTGAAAATAAAATAAAATAAAAACATAGATATTTGATTTTATTTTCAACATATGGTCTAATCTGGCCCTATGTAAAACTCATAGTCCCCAAATAAAAATTGTGTTGGGACATAACTCCATGGCCATTTCCGCACTAGCCTGTTATAGCGCGATGATTCCACTTTCAACATCCTCTGGAATCCTGGGGTTTGCAGTTTTGGGAGGGGCTGGCTGACCCCTCCCAAAACTGCAAACCCCAGGATTCCAGAGGATGTTGAAAGTGGAATCATTGCGCTATAACAGGCTAGTGCGGAAATGGCCCATGTTGTTCAGCATTCAGTTGTTACAATATCCAAAGGCCTAAAAAAGTGAGTTGAAAACTTAAGCCCAGAAATGTAGAGGTGCAGGTGTACTTTCTGGACACATATGACATTAAAACAGCACTTATTACTTTTAGGTCCTTTCTGCTCCACCCTCCCAATCCATGATAGGGAGGAGAGAAGGACGGGATCATGATGACACTTATGCTTGACATCATCACAGTCCCATCCTTCTCCTGTCCCCAAGCGGCAAGATTGCACCACAAATCATTGATAAGTTTTCCCCATCGATGACCGGCAGTCGCATCACCATCACAGACTTAGCTCTGCAGAGGCCCTGAAAGCGCAATGGTTGCACTTCCTGCCACTGCGCAGCCTGGGAAACTACCCAGCTGCACGGTGGCAGGAGAGGTGCAGCCATCACACTTCCTGGAACACAGAGGCAGCCAGTGCGGAGAGGAGTGTTCCTGTCATACTCCCCTTCCAGCAAAGCCGACGCTGGGACCAACACTGGATGTCTCCGTGACCAGCTAAGTGCGGAAAGGGCCTTAGCATACAAAGCTCTCCCTTTCTATATTCAGTGCCCACCAGTAATGAATTTCACTATATTATACTGAATTAGTCATTAAAAACAAAGTCTTATGATGCAGCCCAGATTTCTAATGAGGTCTCAAATGTCCGTTAATCTGAAATAGAATCCCAAAACCCTCAGAGGATGTTTGACTCATGGAGAGATCTCAGCTTTAAAGCACCCACGCACATGCATTTATGTTTAGTGAAGACTTCATGGTTCTGTTTCTTAACGCACTATTGGATTATTTAGGGCAACTGCAAGAGACCATAACAGAAAAGGTTAGCATACTGACTTTTTTGCATAGTCATGAATATGTAACACATATACAACAAATGGTCATCTTTCTCCCTCTTTCCCCATCACATTCAGCAAACAGAAATTTATCTTAAGCACAGTGGATTCCTCAAAGTATTTTTTATTCCAGAAAAAAGGTGAGAATTTGCTATGATTGACTTAACTGAAACCAGACAGCATCAATCCTGAGAGAAGCCAGCAGCAGAGTAGATAGATGCCCTATCTGTTAACACTTCTTCTTATGCTTCTTATACTACATCCAAGGGAAATGATGTGAAGATATGAACCTCTCCACTTTTCGCCAGCTGCTGATCCAGTCAATTTCAGAAGGCAAAAACCCTGCATTCTGTTCTCCTTTTGAAAAACTAAGGTTAAGAGTTTCTCATTCAGGCAGGCCTTTTGTTTAAAATCTATGTAACAGAAAGGGTTGTGGTGAGGTTTTGTTTTTTCTCTTTTTTATTATGATCCACATTTGTATATTGTTTTAATCTTCTGCTTTCAAATGAACTGCTATTTAAGCCTTCTTAAGTTTTTGTATAATTAACATTTTAACAGTACCCAATTTTATTTTGTTTTTAAATGATGTTGGCCATCTTGGATCCTGCATAGGCAGAAGGGCAGGCTATAAAACAAGCAAGTAAGCAAATAAGCAAATAAGCAAAGAAAGAAAGAAAGAAAGAAAGAAAGAAAGAAAGAAAGAAAGAAAGAAAGAAAGAAAGAAAGAAAGGCTATATAGACATACTTATATGGATTAAGGTTGCCAGGTGTCCCTTACTGTAAGAGATCTCTCTTATTTGAAGGTCAGGAAGCTTGTCTCTTATAAGCAAATGTATCTTATCATGTCACCCATTTGAATGTTGGAAAGTTTTTCCTTTTATATAGACTGAGTGAGATGCCAAAAAATCCCATAATTTTGGGTATGATCCATCCATAAAGGCACGAGTGTGTCTATCGTGTAATTTATGAGTGCGGACAATATGTTAATTTTACAGAGAAAAACACACCTAAGTTAACTGAAGTCAATACTTTCACTTGATATTTAGATAGGACACAAATCTGTTAATAGCTACTTGCTGATTGTCAACACTGCATGTCATGAATTTTCACTGTCCCTTATTAATATTTTGAAAACCTGGCAACACTTCCTTCCTTCTGTAGCCTGTTTCCTTTTCTGATTATCTGAAAACAATTCAAGTGCTTCAAAGGACATTGAGAAATATATGCAAAACAGACACTATCCAGTATGCAAGCACAACGAACACCAAATGGACACATGTCTATTGGAGTAAATTGGTTACTTTTTCAATGGTTTCTGTATGTTTTTACTAAACAGTATGCAGCATACTATGAAAATCTAGGAAACTGAGTATTCGCACTGTTTCACACATGGCCCCAGCATGAAGGCTGTACATATGGGAAACCATGGGACAAACTTTGGTTGTGTACATCTTCCTTCACAACACATAAGATCTAAAATGTCTGCTATGACCTTACACATATAGAAACCTTGTATATGTAAATACCCATAGAGAAAAGCCTTATGTCCACTTTTTTTAGGGAACAGAGATGGACTCATACTTCAATGGCAGAGCATTTATTTTATGATCAGATTCAATCTAGGCATCTCCAGCTCAAAGGATCGGGTAGAGCAATCAGACTTAACTGTGCTGGGCTAGATGAACAAATGGGCTGACATGACATAAGATAACTTCTGATGATGCAGCATTCCTCAGAAAGATTAAGCTGGCACTACTGTTCATGTTTTGCAAAGTAATAAAAAAGAAAGAAAGAAAGAAAGAAAGAAAGAAAGAAAGAAAGAAAGAAAGAAAGAAAGAAAGATTAAGCTGGCATTAAGCTAGCAATCTTTCCAAACACTGAAGGATGTGTAAGCTTGAATGTGCTTTTAACCAATGTTTGTTCTGGCTCAGGCCCAAAACTATGGAACTCTCCACCCATGACAACTTGCAGAAGCATATTTAAGGTCATTTCCCTGATTGTATATGTTGTTGTCCTGACCTTTGGTGTAAAGGGTGTTATAAATAGTTGTTGTTGTTGTTGTTGTTGTTATTTCCACGTGGCATTGCAGTCCCAGTATGGGAACAGGATGGCAACAGTCCACAGGCCATGCTTCTGTACAACGTCATCACGGTCCCACTGCCATCCCGCCCCCATCCATCGTGATCACAAGATATTTGCTTAACGGATTAAATTAGTTAAGCACCCATAATTGTGCAATGCCCCCGCCCTTACCTGCCATGCGGAAGGGCAGGAAGCATGATGGAGGTGCTTCCTTCCCCAGCACAGCATGGGACAGAGCCGAGCTGTTCTGTGGAAGGCAGGCACATGTCTCTCATGCTCCCTTCCGCAAGGAGCCAAACAGGTGCAGAGGGAAGTGTTCCCGTCGTGATCCCTTTCCGGCAAAAGCACTGCCAGGATTGTAGCAGGAAGACAACAGGATGAGGTAACGTGCGGAAATGGGCTAAGACTCCAGCTGAAATCCTCCATGGCAGTTACAAATGTCTAATCTAGAGTTTCACACTCCTGACTGTTACATATTCATGGTCCTTGTGTAGCTTTTAGTTTAGGGGCTATGTCAAGATTGTGAAAGTCCCCCAATCCGCACCTACCAGGAAGCAGCCACTTAGTGTGCAACACAATGAATCCCAGCACAGTCCTCCTCCCCAATCTCCACTTACTGGGAAGCAGCTGCTGCAGTCAACAAGGGCCTGTTCTCCTGTTGCTTGGGATGCAGCTGCCTGACAGCCCCAATCCCCCTCATGAAGGGGGACAGAGATAGGGACTCCACGTCTGCCTGTTGCACCAGGGATCTCTGATGGAAATGGGGTAGAAATTGAAATCATCTGCTTCCCAATGGATAGGGGAACAGACCTCTGTTGATTGCAGCAGCTGCTTCCCAGAAAGTGAGGATTGTGGGGGACTGTGCCAGGATTCACTGTGTAGTACAGTAAGTTTAGTGCTTGCACAAACATAAAACAGATACAGTATTCTGGCCTCCTTTCTTAAGGATGGGCTGAGGATATAGTCTGCTGGATGTAAATTTTAGTTTTAAAAACACTGGAATGAACCACAGGAATGGAAAACAACTTTGGGAGGTGTACAATGTCAGAATCCTTTTCCTTGAAGAACTAGCTTTTTAGATACAAAGGGTTCTTTTATGTTTTATGGCTCTCCTTTTTAAAAGGGGGGGCTGTGTCCTTCCACATGCTTTTCAAGTTGGTCATTCACAGTAACAGGGTGAGATATTTCAGTAAGAAATACAATGACTAGAATTGTGTGCCTCCTACTTTGCTATGCAACCATCTTAGTTATGTTGCTCAGTAGTGTAACCTGGCCTGATCCCTCACCCATCCCCACTTACTGCAAGCAACAAGTCTGTTCCCCTCCCAGTCAGGAAACAACAGGTTGACTCTCCCCCCGCCACTCCAGTGCAACAGACAGAAGCAGGGTCCCTATTACAATTTCCCCTCACACTAGAGATCACTCATGGGAGGGGGTGGAAATGTCAGTCAGCTGCTTCCCAGTCAACAGGGGGAAAGACCCCTATCATTTTCAGTTGCTTCACCTAGTAAGCGGGATCTTGGGGTCTTTCACACTCCCTACATATTTCCTGAAGCAGGGAATACATAGCGATCATGAATACGAAGTGGTCATGAATGGGTAACTCTAGGTTAAAGATTCATAACTTCCTTAGTGAATTCTAGCCACTATATTGCCCCAAACACATCTCCCACCTGCCACGTTAACATGGCATTTTTGGCCAGGTGCAAATGGACTGTTCCAAATGGAATAGTAGTGAGAGTGAAATGAGAGCTTTGGGGTTCCAGGAACTGTAGTCCAAAGAAATTAACTTTTTAAGTTCTGATTGTAACATAGGAAACTGCCTAGAATACTTGCTTATCTCATGGAATATCATCCACATTGATAAGCAATGGCTCTTCAGGATCTCTGGGGTACATCTTTCCCATCATCTGCTAGTTGATCTTTCTAATCACAGGTGCAGAATATCTGATCGGGAGCCTTCCATGAATAAATAACATGTGCTACCATTGACCTATATCCCTTTCCCTAGCAATAAGCTTTATGAGCCAAAAACTAACACCTTAAGTGCTGCACAGAAGGTAGGTGGAACCATGAACAGATGGAGGAATCATCACAAAATGTGATCTCAGTAACACAATCGCTTTAGAAGAGACAGACTGCTGCTTTGTATCTCAACTAAACCTCCAGTCAACAACAGCGATAGTTGTGAAATTAATTTGGTGTATGTTTTAATTGAAAATAACGCAATACAGACCTCTCAGAACCACATGGAAATTCAAATGCAATTTGAGATTAAAAATTCAACCACTGATGAGCTTGAAATATTATCTTCAGAACAAAACAGAAGTGTTCAAAAATGCATCCATTTGGAAAACACATGAGCAAAATGCATCCATTTTGAGAATTACATACAGAAATATTTATAAATTCCCATGTTTGGAGGATCTCGATCTTGAGTTCTTTGGGACTTTACTTTTTTGTTAGAATGTCAAGATCTGCCAGGATATAGAAGACATACACTCAGAATTAAAGAATTCAGGAACTGAAGAGGGGCCACAGTTCTTCCCACAGCTTGTAATTAATCTGTTCCTGTTATAGAGGTTTAAAAGTTATTTGTGCTTGCTTACTGCAAGGGTTGGTGGCCTGCTAGTGAGTAACGACAGTGTAAGTTCAACTCATTGCATCATAACCCACCTTTTTGGTAGTTAAGTTGAAATTCTGTTCCAACCATATAACAACCAACCCCTGCCTCTCAAAAAAAGCCTTTTCAATGTGGCAGTGCCCCTCCCATGGCCACTTCTATGTCAGTGTAGAATGTGGGGAGCAGCCTTTAACTGGATGCATTGCAACAGGCACTCTCTGCACCTTCTAGGCATCCTCAGGAAGTCCCTGAGGTTGACGTTAGTGGTGTGCATCCAGCTAATGGACAATAGCTGGGGACATCTGTGATGTGTTCCCTGCTCCCCACCAACACAGAAATGTCCATGGCAGGGTCTACCACACTGACAAGCGGGTTTGGTGGATATTACACTGGGAGACATATCATAGCTATGCTCCAGAATGACCTCTCTCCCACTGCAGTGTCTCGGCCAGTATTTGAAAAATAATTCATTTTATTGCTTGCATCTTTTTCAGTACTTTTCATAAATACATTTTTTTTAAAAAAAACTAGATTGAGAAAGATTGCAGAATGACAGAAAATTTGAAAAAAAATCTCTTCAAAATACTTCTTAAAAGCCAATTAAAATTAACATCTAAAAGTGACTGTTATTTATTACATGCAGAAAATGACTTGATTGTTTCACTTGTGAAATGTGACTGTGAGATGCTCTTAATACAAATAAAAAGCAACAGGTAGTATCTACACACAGAGACAGACACAAACAGAGAAGACACAAATGTATTCCTGGTTACTTCACTCCTCTTGGTCTCTTTACTTCAGATGTACACTATTTTGCTGCTGCTATGGTTGAGATTACTTGATACCACTGAGAGATAAATCATTAGATCCAGATCTACTTTCTGAACACTTCTGTTTTCAAAGAGTTTGTGTAGTCAGATGGTTTGAAGAGAACAGAACAGAGTCAAGTCCACCCCACAGTTGGACTAAGAGAAAGAGTGGCATTCCCTTAGTCACTTGAAAAAGGAGGATTTTTTCCCCCTTCGTCATTTCATCAGTTGCTATAATAATGAACTAAGGAATTCATTAATCTTATAGCTACTGATCATAATAGGAACAGGAGAGGATAGAAGGCCCAGGAATCTAAACCAGAGGAGTTAGCCTTTCCTTTCCTTTGCTTTCCCCAAAACAAGTTAAAAAAACAACAACTCTGTGCCCAAGAATGAATAAATTCTCCAAGAAGGAGGGCTTCTGGCAGGCAGAGTCAATATTAATTAGGATTGATATACAGAAGGCACATAGAGTGGAATGCAATATGGATCACACCAATACCTCCGGCTACTATCTGCAGCACTGAGGAAATGAAGAACCTTATTATTCCAGAAGGACAAAATGAAAAAAGTAATTACTCTGAAGGCAAAACTGTGTGCCGCCTCCTCTGACAGTTTTAAGGGGGTGCCAAATTCCTGAAGGCCAAATTCTAAACTTATATATGACATAGCATTTATTGTACAGTGTGTTTGAGATGCAGAAGATAACATCTCCTGGGTAAAAGCTCTTAATTACATTGGTCATATTATAAGTTTCAGGGATGGCTTGCCTTTCTAATAAAGAAAAGCAGATGGTAGTTTCAGGGTATGTCCATCACATAACTCATCCCAAGAACACATCAAATATGTCTTACTCTTTGGCTGTTTCCACTTTGGCCCTTTCCACTCTCCCAACCCACCATAGGGACTGGAGAAGAACAGGACTGAAACAATGTTTATGCATGACATCATCGTGGTTCCATCCTTCTTCCATCCTCAGGTGGCGTGACTGCACCACAAATCATTGACAAGTTTTCCCTGGCAATGACTGGCAATCGCACCACTATTGCAGACTTACCTTATCTGCAGAGGCCCTGGAAGCGCAATGGCTGTGCTTCTTGCCCCAGCACAGCCTGGGAATCTACCCAGCAGCACTGCAGCAGGAAGAGGCATGGCCATCATGCTTCCTGGAACATGGAGACAGCCAGTGAGAATGGGAATGTTCCTGTCATGCTCCCCTCCCAAAAGAGCTGAAGCCAGGACCCACACCAGATGTCTCCACGACTAGGTAAGGTGCGGGAAGGGCCTCTGTTTCTAATAAACAATTGCACTCATTTCAATAGGATTATTGCTTCAAACAATAATCAATTCACACACTACACTTTAGGTATATTGGGGAGTTGAACATGATAATACAGTAGATAATACAGTCTTCATTGCAGTAGTTCACCATGACCATAGATTGAAAGGGAATCTTTGCACGTTATGAGAAGACCAGAGGGGAAGGAATCATCAAGAGATGGTGCTCTCTTGTTTTTCTGTGCAACATCAAAAAGCATACAGCATAATCTATATCTGGAACATAAGCAAACCTATCCCCTCCCAACACAAATAAAACAGGACAGATGCATGAATCCACTTGGCACCCTTTCTTCCTCCATCATTTTCTCTCAACAGGTAAAACACACACCTTTGCTAAGACTGCAGCAGTAGGCTGATCCAAGAAATGGTGAATACTTGTTTCTGGTGAATACTTGTTTCTTCAATCCACTTCCACTCACAACTTACAAAAGATACTGGGAATCAACTTGGGGTGATATGGTAAGCCATATCATACAACTCCATAACACAGTTTTCTGCAACAGGTAGGCTATCCCTTGATTCCATCCTGCTGACATGAGAAACATTTCAAAAGAGAGAAGACATAGCGTGTTTAATGCGCACATTCTCAGAGCACTTCATGTTTTCTCAGTATTCTTTATTACTATAATAAAGAAAATATTATTATAGATAATCTACATATCAAGATAGGGAAGCAGAAGCTGAGATACCATGGCTTTCTGCAGATCAAGAGGTTGGAAGTGTTACTTTTTCAACTGCAATTCCCAGAAACCCCAGCAAGCAGTAAAAAAAAAAAAAAAACACCTCTTCCATGCCTTGTTGTAGTCAAATGGACTTTGCAAAACTGCACATGGAAAATACGAAAATCTATCAAATCTGTTTACCAGAAGCAAAATCAGAGAAAATGTATACATAAATAATTATTCCTTTTTTCACACCACATTCAGCCCTCTGGGAAAAAAAAACTGTCATCTTCCAGCTCCATCCTAAGCAAGCCTGAGTGTTACAACACAAAAGGTTGCCAAAAATTATATCCCAAAACCAGCACATCAGAGTTCAAGTTTCATTGTGAAATTTATTCTCTGAAATTTGCAGAACTATGAACCTGAAACAGGAATGCCACCCACTAAGATTCATACTTTGTTGCCCACACCTGAACCTTGAAGGAGATACAGGTATTTTACTCCATAATTGTTTGGATTGTATGATTTCAAACTGCAAGAGGGCCTTATGTAATGTGTAATTCCAGCACTCTCATCCATCGTTCTTGCTGTTTTCTGCTGATGATGAAGTATTGTTCTCACCATGTTTGTCTTGTAAATCTGTCTTAAAGTATCTTCCATGGACCAGATGAAAGTTTAATTGCTCATTTTAAGGGGTACCTCAAGATGTTGTTAACTTAACTCTCTTGAAGTTTCCTTTTTTAAAAAATGCATAAATCAAACATAACTGAAAAACTCAACCAAAATGAATAACTAGAAAACCTACACACATAGAAAGAGAAAATATGTTCCAGACAGAAGGATGTAATTGGTACTGGACCTGGACCTTCCCTGACAAAAACCAATATGGTGGTCTGGCAGGTCCTTCAGATTTATTATTGACTATGGAAGTGAAAACAGCAACAGTAATCAGGAATGTTTTTTCTCAATTTTATTCAGAATGTTAGCTGCAGCCCTATCAAGATTCTGGCATCAATTCTGCACGACCTAGTTAAGTGCAGACTGCATTACAGTACTATGCTACTATACGAAGGACCATCTTTGAAGACAAGCTGGATCCTTCCATTAGTACCACCAGTCCAAGCTGACACTAGACAATAGAGTCACATTGCATCAGTCCTCTAACAGTCCTTTCTGCCATTACATTTCTGGGTTGAGTTCAAAGTTTGACTTTTAAACCTTTAAACAGTTTGCATCCTGTTTATCTAAACCAAACACACTTATCTGGACCTATTTAGAGTTTAAGATAATCTATGGAGACAATGCTCAGTTACCCACAAGTATTACACTAAGTTCAGAAAAATTTTCAGACACCAGAGATTCTCTTTGCAGTGATAGTCCCAGTGCAAAGAAATTCCCTTCCAAGAGAGATATGAAAGCATCATTTGGGATTGCTTTCTTGTGGGTTTTAAATTAAATTAAATTAAATTAAATTAAATTCTTGTGGGTTTTCTCCCTAACTTTTAAAATCATTGTGGCATCCAGTGGTGAGAAATATTTTAACATGGCATTTTATTAAAAATGGTTTTATTTAAAATTGCCTACAATTATATTACTATGTTCATACTGCTTTTATGCTATAAATTGCCTTGGGAAGATTACAATCACAGAAGGTGGCTAAGAAATTGATCAGACAAGTGTAGATCCCTAAGCATCCTATGCAACCACTCACAAAAAGGAGGTACCAGAAAACCTGAGGCAAACCCAAGGTTTGAAGAATCTTAAGTCAGGGAGGGGAAATGTAAAGGAAGATGTTACCCTGTTCTCTGGGGGTCCCAGGAGCGGCACCCCAAATAACCAAAACACAATAAAGCAAAGGTGGGAAAATTAGCTTGAGCACCCACTAAAGCTAGCGAGAGGCAGGGTAACTTAGCAGGGATCTTGCAACCCAATGTCTACGGGGTCAGGTCAGTCGAGCAATGAGACAGGTTTTAAAATAGCAAAAATGATGTTTTTATTAAAAGACAAACAAACAGTAAAGACACCACAATCACACAGCTAGTGGAAGAATTGGAAATAAGGATTTTTGGGGGAAATGGGTGATACGACACCTTTCTCGTAGTTCTGAAGAAGCTTGAAGATGGTAAGGAAGAAAGCTCGGCGCGATTGGCTGAGGGGAGCTCGCCGGACAAAACGGCAGCAAGGCGGTCTGGAACTCAGGAGCGATCCGAGGTGGTCTCGGAATCGGGGGGTTTATATAGGGTGTGTTGTGACTGCAGGCCATGCCATACTCGGTGAGGACAATGCGAGTTTGGAGTGGGACAAAGCTTTGGAAAAGGTTGAGTTTAACATGATTGGTTTAGCGCTGAATCAACAATAGTGTAGCCAGTATGCAAATGCACAGTACTTAGTCCAGCTTTGTAAGATTATCGGCTCAGAGTCGGGCGCCTTTGTTAGTGTCGCACTTAAGCAAAAGGGTGTTTTTAGGAGAGGTCCCTGAAGCAACGGAGTGGCTCTGTTCTGCTTGCCTAGGTGGAGAATAGAATGTCCAACAATTACTGGCCGTGCCTGAGTATGTGCTTGTCCGGAGGCCTCGCAAACATGTGGAGCGGGGTGGCAGAGGAAGGCCGAATGGTTTTGATATCAAAAGAGATATCTAGTGCTGTCACCGGGTAGGCCTGGGCTGAAGTAACAAAGAGATATCTCTTCCCTCCCACCCACCCCCAAAAAGTATGGTGAGGTCTAATCAGGCACAAGCAAGGATGGAATGATGACTGACTCTGGGAAAGGGAAGACCAAAGGGGAGAGGGAAATGAATATGCAGGAAAAGGGCATGGTTGGCTGTTTGCAATCCTAAACATGATTGCACTCCCCACAACAATATTCGTTTTAAAATCAGAAGAGTCAATCAATAATCCCAGTAAAATGTAAAGTGTTTAGTAAGTAGCACACACAATAAGCCATTTTATAAATACAATATGCATCTGCATCTGAATTCAAGAATTTGCTACCTTTATACAGAATGGGAAAAAGCAGTATGTTCACGTGGGGCCAGTAGCCTTTTAATTCTGTTTATCAGTTGCTGCAGGTATTCATTTCTATTGTCCCTGGATTACTCTTTTAAAAACAAAATAAATCTCTCCAGTGCTTCCATGTTGCTTTTTCATATTTAATGAAAACCATGCAGGTCTCTGCTTTCAACAAGTTCAGTGGAGAATTTCCATGGCTCCAATCAGCAAGCTGCAGCCCTTCAAAGCATCTTGTGAACTCACCTTAGCAACACACAAAGTGCTGGAGATCTGAGAGCACTTTCGGAGAGACATGAGCTGAATTTTGAAGAGCTGGCTGTCATTTGCCACAGTGTGGGTGCTGGGAAGAGACAGTGGAGTTCCCATCCATGATTTTCACAAGGAAAATATTATTTTAAAATATTGTTCACAGATGCTGTATTTGCTTGGAAATGTTGGGTACTTCATACACTCCATTTCATAGATGAAAATGGGGACATATGTGGCCAAGCAACATCAGAGTGTGGTTAAGATGGCAAAAGTTCATAAGCTAGGAAAGGCTGCAGGAGTTTGCTATTGCCTGAGTGTCTTCAGGGAAGAGCAACATTTTGCCTCTCCTGCCTTTTCTCTCAACTGAGTTAATTGATTGCCAACTACTTTTGCATTTGAACTCACTTTGCAGCAGTTGAATGAAGCTGAGGACATGGGAGGAGATGGGACAGAGAGACAGAAACTGAAACATTTTTAAATGATTTGGAAAAAATGGAATGACATTAGATTAACCAGGACTATCCCTGCCGAACTAGGAGAGTTGGAGGGTATGGTAGCACATCATCCATGTGTGAAGCCCAGACTTGTCTCCTGTGACTACAGTCGCTATTGGAACTTTCAAGCAGAAGTCAAAATTTTGGACTGTAACTCCCAGAATCTGCCAACCCATCTGGTCATTAACAATTTTGGCTTTGGGACTTGAGGACCTCTATTCCAAAAATTCTTCTTCCAAGCTCTGAGAGGTCTTTTACATTTATCTTTTTTTTTCCTAGCTGAAGATGTGCAAGACTTTAACCACAATTAACACATGTGTTCGTTATACCCTCTTGGATTATTGTAACACACTCCACAGAACTATTGCTCCCATGTTCTGACACTTCAGCTAGTCTAAAAGGCTGTGTCCAGACTGTTGACCAAGAGTGGTCATAGAGAGAACATGACTCTAGCGTTATGAAACCTATTTTGATATCACTCTAGCCTACAGTCATTTCTTCTTCTTCTTCCCTCTCTCTCCTTCATTAGATCATGAGTTTGATTATGAACAAATAATCTGGAAGTAAAGCTACTTTATATGTTTTATGAAGAAGATTAAGCTTGCTTCTTTCTCTGTTACAAGTTGCCCTGGGGAGATATGGGACTAGTTGTTGTTCAACCTCTGTCTTACTAGACTCTGCTGGAGAGATCCCTATCTCACATTCCCAACAAATACATCATAAAATCAAAGTAATCTGTGTATTTACATGTTTGTTCATTACTGTTTATTTGTTCATTTAGTATTTGGCTTTCCTCCCAAATGGGATTCAAAGCAGCTTACAGTATAAATTAAAACAGAGCGGTTAAAAGAGTGTGAAATACAAAAGTTAAAACAATACATTAATTAAAACGCTGGTTTTTAAAACATTAATATTTCAAACGACTAAAATATTTTAAAATACACCATACCTACTAAAAGGGCACATCCAGTTACACATCACTCCATCCTGCTCAGCCAAGACTGAAGCCCTATTTAAATAATAAGGTTTTTGCCTGCCATAAAAAGACAACAGAAAGGAGGCGGATCAAACCTCCTTTCAAAGGCTAGGAGCAGCCACCAAGAAGGCTCTCTCCTGTGTCACCACCAACCAAGCCTGGGAGGGTTGTGGGATGGAGTAGAAGCTCTCCTGTGAAGACTGTGGGCCTTGCCACACTAAACTGTTATACTGCTATTACTCCACTTTCAACATCCTATGGAATCCTGGGGTTTGCCGTTTAGGGAGTGACCTTTAGAATTTAGAAGATTGCTCTTTGGCCGCAGTAAACTACAAACACCAGAATTCCACAGGATGTTGAAAGTGGAACGATAGCACTATAACTGTGTAGTGAGGAAAGGCCCTGTAAGGCAGGCTCATATGTGTAGATACAGAGGTCATTTCCACACTAGCCTGTTAGAGCACTATTATTCCACTTTCAACATCCTATGGAATCCTGGGGTTTGCACTTTAGGGAGGGGATGTTGAAAGTGGAATAATAGCGCTCTAACAGGCCAGTGCAGAAATGGCTAGACTTTCAGATAGTCTGGACCTAAGCCATATAGGGCTTCATAGATCAAAACCAGCACTTCAAATTGTGCCTGGAAATGGACAGCTAACCAGTGAAGCTGTTTCAGCAAGGGAGTTGTATGCTCCCTACATGTTTATGGTATTTATTTACCACTTGATAATAAAAAGCTTAAGTGGTTTACATTTTAAGAATACACAAAACACAATATGAAAAACAATATAATAATCCAAAAGTAAAAAAATCACTATCCCAGCAAAGTACAATGCAATTGGAATAAGAGAGGTAATCATAATCATTTTCAGACTACATAAATAAGTAGCCAAGAAGGTGCGAAAACAGACCTCTGCTATTGTAGCTATGTCTGAAGACGCAACCCCTCGCCCCCAACAAAAAGCCTAGCTTTGCCACCTGGCAGCATCCTGAGGCTCTGGAAATTGAGATGCTGAGAAATGATGTTGGCAGCGCACTCCCTGTCTTGGGGTGCCCCTGTCACAACCACTTGTCCCAAGGAGCCCTGGTGGCACAGTGGTTAAATGCCAGTACTGCAAGCCACAAGGTTGTGAGTTCGATCCTGCCGGGCTCCAAGGTTGACTCAGCCTTCCATCCTTTTGCAGGTCGGTAAAATGAGTACCCAGCTTGTTGGGGGCATGTATAGAAATGTTTCGAAAAACATGCTATTTCTAAGTTGTTCACCGCCTCGATCCATATGGAGAGGCGGGATACAAATAAATAAATAAATAAAATAAAAAATAAAAAAGGTGCCCCATCAGTGGGAGAGCACTGCAGACATCATTTCCAATGCCCCAATCTCCAGCACTTCAAAAACGCTTCAGGAAGGATGCTGTCAAGTTGCAAAAAGGTAGGTTTGGGCGGAGGGGGGTCACTTTCAGTTGTTCACAATCAGAAATGTGGGTCTGCAGCAGTTATAATATTGCAAGTCCCGGTTATGATCTCACAATTGCTGAACAGGGTGCCAGAGATGTTGAAAACTCAGACCAGTTTAATCATGCACGTGAGTGCTCCAAAAAGTGGGTGCCATTACATAAAGGGGCCCTCTTTCACAGTATAAAGCAACCCCTTTCCGAACAACCAGGCACACAGAGCAGAAGGTGGTCTGCTGGATATCCTAGTCCTAAGGTCTCACACAGCCAAAAGCAAGCCCACAGACTGTGATGGCTACGAGTTACTGCACAACGTGAGATACTTCAAAACAACTTTTAGCAGCTTTGTCTGCTAAAACAGTATTGTCTGCAAAGAGGCACATTTAAAAATAATTCCCCTCAGCCTTGAATAAACTGTAAGGATCTCCAGGGCAGCAATGCCTGCCTGAAGTTAAATACAAATGAGGTGTAACTCTTGACAAGTACCATTCAACCTAAACAGACTGGAAAGAGAAAAGCCAGGCCTGTGCATGCGAAATCAGCAATCAAGGGGGATAATGAAGGAACGTACTCAAGTGCCAAGACTCCAGGAGGATAACTCTAGGCAAATTATTTGTCAAAGATATAAGTCCACGTTCAGCTGACTGTGAGACAGTGATGCATTGTGCAATGAAGAGAATAACTGTTGTTAAGTGCAATTATGGCAAATAACTCCAGCGGGGATAAATGTCTGGTAAGCCTTGACGTATGTCATGTTTGTGAATTTATTAGATGGTACTACTGCTCTTGCATTAAAATAAACATAGATGCAGCTTTAAAATAAAATGTTTGTTCTTTCTGCTTATTAAAAAAAAAGAATTTTTAAACCATGGGTACATAAGGAAAAATAGTCTGGGGGTGGGGAAGCGTGGGCACTACAAAATATTATGTGGCCCACTGGTTCTTGCATGAATTTCAAAGGTGTCTTTACATATGCAGAGAAGAGAGCATCCTGTATTCACTGTGGGGAAATGGGGAGACACATTCCCTCCACACCTACTGGTTGCCATTATGTTAGTGATATACACAGACATACATATTGAAGTGTTTGGGTCATTATAGGGGGAGGAATTCACTACCTCCTTCACAACAACCAAAATCATTGCAGGACTCACCTGTCTCCTATACTTCTCTGAACCATTACCAATTAGTGGCCAGTGGAGAGCAAGGGTATTGGAGAAGCAGCTGACTATATGCCTATGACCAGAAGCAAAACAATAAAGGCATTCTAGCAGACCTTCTTGTGGTCTTCCAGCAACCCTGGACGATGATGTTGTTATTGGACATATGGGGTTATAGGCACATAGCCAGATGTTTCTCAGTCATCTCCCACTCTTCACCAGCTACTATATGGCTGCAGAGAAGAAGTAAAGGAGGAAGGTGACTCTGGCAAGATAGACAGAGGGAAGTCATATTGTAGTTACTTTGCAAACTTTACAATATGTCTTCCAGTGCAAGATCTCAGCCATAAATATAAAATGTGTGCATACTGTCTGGGTAGATATACATGTACATTTCTTCCATCTCAAAAGTGTGGCTCAAATTTGTTGCTGTTGTTGTACTCCTTCAAGTCATTTCTGACTCATGGCAACCCAAAGGTAAACCTATCATAAGGTTCACTTGACAAGATTTATTCTGGAGAAGTCTGCCATTGCCTTCTCTGAGGCTCAAAGAGAAGATGACTTGCCCAAGATTACCCAGTGGATTTCTATGGCTGAAATGCATACGTGCTATAAGTATTATATGCTGCTCTTGAGTAAAGGGCACATTTTCCAGTTCATATTCCCACAAACACATAGAGGCCATTTCTGCATTAGATTGTTACAGTGCTATTATTCCACTTTCAACATCCTATGGAATCCTGGAGCTTGCAGTTTAGGGAGAGGCCTCAAAGTCCCCTCCCTTAACTGCAAACCCCAGGATTCCATAGGATGTTGAAAGTGGAATAATAGTGCTATAACAGTCTAGTGCAGAAATGGTCAGAGTTCTGTGCATATTTAAACAAGATAAGAAATTTCAGCAAGAGCACTCCCAGTATCAGGAGCCATTCTCATACTAATGTTGGGTGCCCTTAGGAAACAATGTGCTTCTATGGTACTTATTGTTTTCAGGCAATTAGTCTGAAAAAATGGCCATAATATTATACCCTTGGGATTTTAGGCAGTATCTTCAAATCTAATTGCTTTTACTGGGGTGGGGGAAGTAGTGACAATAGTAATGTTTCTAAGCCTTAAAAAAACAGAAAAATCACTTCTTAATTGCATCTGATGAAGTAGACCTAAGTCTATGAAAGCTTAGGCTACCAACCTTCTTTCTCTCAGTTAGCCTCAAAGGTGCTACAAGATCCCTTCACATACAAATCCAGACTTACACGGCTATAAGGCCCTTTCTGCACCTTACCTTTTCCAGCACTGGAGTGTGGGGATCACGCAAGCAGCCTCCAGTGTGAGGCTCTCGTGTCCCTGCTGCTTCAGCTCCACACGAGCTGCCTGCTTGCACGAGACCCCCACCTCTTCCTTCCACAGTGCAGCCTGGGAATTTCCCAGGCTGCGCTGGGGCAGGAAGCGCAACCAGCGCAGCTCCAGAGGCTCCACACGCCAGGTAAGTGCACGTGGGGTCCAGGAGCAATGCGTGATCATGCACCATTTTTGGCTTCCAGCCAAAAATGAAAAGGTGCACAATCAGTGCCTGCCAGCCCCTGGAGCATGGCACAATTGTGAGTGCGTCATGCAGATCACTCCTCACAATTGCGCTCTGCTCCAGGCGCCCTTTCGCATGGCAAATGCTGTGCGGAAAGGGCCTATGTCTTTGAATTTCACTTCTTAATTGTTACAGTCATAATTTTATCCTTCTTATGGTTGCATCTTTATACTAAACTTCTCTTTGCTTTCCTCACTCCACTCCAAGAAGGTGTTCTTCCTTTCACCTAAGAATGAGGAGCCTGGTAATCTTTAGGATAAGATGATAAAATCTATTTGTAATGTTTAATGTTTAGAAAAGACTTGTCCTGAAAACAGGATAGAAAATCAAGGACAGTTGCCCTGTTTATGAAAATATAGCCTGAAATTCTGTTGGTAATATACATGCATGTTATGCAGGTTCTACATATATGTGTCTTGTTTTGGATATGGCAGAAAGACCTGCTCATTAGCCATTCACACTATATCTAAAGCCTCCCCCCACCTCACTCAGCCAATTTGAAGCCTTGGGGGGGCACTGCTAAGGCTGCTCTGGGGGCAGGGAGGGGAGACAACCAGGCAGCTCCCATTCTGGGAGCAGTTGCAGCTGGGGAAGAGAAATGAGACCACACTCTTGGACCTCTGGGATAGCAAACCCATTTCTCTTCCACTGGCTGCTGCAGCCCTGACTGGTTACTTTCCCCCAGTCTCTTCCCCCACCAGTAAATATTTACAGCAGTGTTCCTAGGGCTTGGCACCTACCCGTGCAGAGCCATATGCACAGGCTGTGAGGTTCCACAAGCTGCAATGTAGGATCTCAGCCATAACGTATAAGAACACGCAATGTTTTAAAGGGACTTTTTAAAAAAAGATGTTGAACTAGTTCTGAGAGCAGAGTAGCAGGAAAACTCAAGCTGTGACTCTTTAAAAATTATACAAAGCTGTGAAAATGTTTTTAAAATTCAGGGTCAATAGCTGAGTAAAAGCATTTGAAGATGTGTTCATAAGCACAGAGATCAACTGCAGAAAAGAAATGCTGCCGCTCATCTCAGAAAAAAAAAATGGAAGAGAAAATCAGAGTTATGGTGCATCCAGACTGACTTGGGTTTTGCTGTATCCAACAGAAAGCGACTTGCCTGGAGGTATTTGCAGTGTACTCATCAGAGCCAAATTCCAATGAAGCTAATCTCCCTCTCGCCAACTTTTCTCTTTAGTGCATTGTGTGTAGCTTTTGTTCCTGTCAATTTAACCTAAAATGCTACAAAATGTTTATGCCTCAAGAGAGATTCCCTAAATAAATGTCACTGGATAGTAAGGGGGGGAAAGGCACTATTTTTGCAAGATCTAAGCTACGCATAAAGCATTCTTTTCAATTTCCCAGCTCTTCTGAAATTTCTTTTTAAAAAGAGCAAGTTCTATTTTGCTGAACCCCAATTTTTAATTTAAGATTCAAATAAAAAAATTGCACTCTAGGAACCAAGCTGTAGGAAACAATATAAACACAGGGCACTTTCCTGGTCATTGATTAAGTAGTCAAGCAAGATGCAAGGCTCTTCAGAATCACAAAGCAATGCAAAATAAGAGATAAACATACATTCCACTCAATTCCAATTCCAATTTTATCTTTTCTTTTAACAGATACTGCCACAGCATAGCTATGTGGAACGTTGCAAAAAGTTCAAAGCTCAGCCTTCCAATTTTCATAGCAAAACAGTTGACAGCAACTTACGCCATTCCTGGACTAGACTGTTATAGTGCTATTATTCCACTCTCAACATCTGATGGAATCCTGGGGTTTGCAGTTCAGGGAGAAGTGGTCCTTCCCTAAATTTCAAACCCCAGGATTCCATAGGATGTTGAAAGTGGAATAATAGCACTGTAACAGTCTAGTCTGGGAACGGCCTTAACAGCTAAGCAATGGGCTGCTCTCCTAGTGATTTTCCTCTTCCTGCCACCAAAGGACTCCTACCACAACGGGAGCAGCTGCCCCACAGTAACAGGGAAAAAAGTGTTTTCTTTGGTGGGGTGGGGCTTGGGTGGCCCGGATCCCAGTGCTGTGATGGGAGGTATGGAGAAAAGCAGAGGAATAGAGAGAGGGGGGCAGGGAAGTCTGAAGAACAGCACATGGGTGCATGAAGGCACAGAAAAACACCAGTGATGATAATGAGCATCTTTGTGGATTTTGCATTTCTTATTTGTTACATTTTTCAGGTCCCAGTGGTATCCTGATCTTGTTATTCTTTCTGTCAAAAACAACTAATCTGAAAATATTCAGACAGAGGACGCTGAGAGACAAAAATCTACCTCAGTCCAAACCCTGAGGAATAAATGTGCTGCTTAGTAACTAAGCCACTGACTAGAATTTCTCCCCACTCTGGGGGACTGAACAGTGGTCCTTTTAAGATAAGACTTCAGCCACCAGTAGACTCTTCGATTCAGAGAAAACCCTTCACATTAGAATACTTCTTTTTCTTCTCTAGGAAAAAAAATCTTTTGGAAGTAGCATCACATAGGGTTTAGTGATGACTGGCACATTGCCAGCGTAAAATCTCTGGCATGTGAGGATTAATTAGTATGGTGAAGGCACTTTGAAGATATAATGTGCAATGAGCATGCTCAAAGGCTATTGCTGTGCAAGTGTGTGCATGTGTGTGTATCTCTCTTAGCTAATGACTCTGGGAAATTTCAGTAGCACTCTGCAAAAATTAAACTACAGCCTGGGTTGTGGTAGATAGTACATATTTATCAGGTTCCTAGTCCTTCAAGTAGGGCTTGGCAGAGGTAGAAATTCTTCTAGACAGAATCCAAAGCTGAAATATGTGAGTCCACATAAATAATTTTAATACATATGAGGACCTATTACAAGCTTAACCCTAGATGCTAAAAAATTGTTACAGTAGAGAAGTATTGCTCCATGTTAAGAATATGCTTGACAACGAGAGTCACACTAGGGTTGTAGGTCTTTAGGTTCCAGCATGTGATGACCTCAGGCCAAGGCTCAGTGGAGGGGTTCACGGACTGTTCAGCCTCAAGCATCTTCTGCAGTGCCAGCCATGAGATTAGCAACCACAAATCTGAACACGTGAAATATGCAGTATAATATAATATATCTTATAGCCACCCAGATTTAAGATGAATAATTGAAAGGAGAGTTGTGCTACACATTTTTACATGTTCATTTAAAAGGGGTGGTGGTGGGAAAAGATAATAAATTTTTATTTAATTGACATTAGTTAGATTAGAATGAAATCCTTGAGCGAGAATGTTGTAGTGGTTGGAGCACTGGACTATAACTCTGAAAACCAGGGTTCAAATCCCTATTCAGCCATGGAAACTTGCTGGGTGACCTTGGGCAAGCCAGACTCTCTCAGTCTCAGAGGAGGGGAAAGGCAACCCATCCCTGAACAAATCTTGCCAAGAAAACCCCTGATAGGTTTGCCTCAGGGGTCATGATAAGCTGGAAATTACTTGAAAACACACAACCTGAAGGTGTTCCTTTTGAGGAGATCAAGCCTGCCATGTTTCAGAAGAACAGGTGCAGGGACATGTTAGAGCATGCAGGCTTCCTACAAAAAAGGATCTGCATATCCTGCAACCACCTATGTTTTCGCACAGTTGTTATGAAAGTGACTTATGGCATAACAGTGACCTGGCTCTTATTAAGAACCCTTCAAAATTTCAGGATAGGTGTTTTTTGTTTGTTTGTTTTGTTTTTTGCAGAAGGATAGTGTCCAAATTTGGAAGAAGAGAGTGATTGTTTCCTCATATCCTCCCCCTTGATGTTGGAGCTTGGGAGAGCGGGTTCCAGCTGTTATGAAAATGGCATTGGGGACAGAGATATCCACAGTAAGAAAAAATGCCAGTAGAATCTATGTGGGGAGTCTGCTACTTAAGGAACTTCACAGGACCCTTTCTTTTCCCTCCAGTATTTCTCTATTAAAAAGTCAACACTTCAGGAAACTGGGTAATAAAATGGAACTACCCTATAGGAGAAATACTGCCCATAACAAAAAAGGTGTGAGAACACTGGTCCACTCTGAAGGGCAGGTATAAACCACAGTCTCACACCCAAAGCTCCCCAGCCCTAACCCAATGTGTGGGCATAATGAAGATGGATTATATATACAAACTAAGATCTTATTTATACCAACTGACATCCCATTGGATTTATATTATCATTGCATTTCTAGGGTGTCTGTTTCATGCTCAACAATGGAATAAAGAGACCAGACACAAAGCTGGGTTAACTAAGAGCAACCTTTATTTTTACCTATTTTATCTAAATTGCATTAGCCTGAAAGATACAAGAGGCGGGGAGCAACATGATATGGGTCCAGCCAATGCCAGGGTCACAATGTGACAATCAGCTCAGAATACCTGGGGGGGAATAACGCTCACCCCCCAGGGGCAATCCAAATTGCTTTGGTTGCTCCCTAGTCCAGCATCTTGGAAGGTAACCCAGGGACTCCCACCCAAGCTACAGGGCTCTAGAGAAAGAAAGAGAGAGCCTTATTCCCAGAGGAAACTCAAGGATAACCTTCTTCACTGACCCCTGGGACATGAGGCCCTAGAGAGTTGGTTCCAGAGCCATACCCTACACCAAAGGGGGTGCCAACAGGTGATCACCAAAGTTTTATTATCTGCCAAAGGACAACCTACTTAACTACAGCACCCAGAGTCAATTTTCCTAATTCCATCAAATACAGTACAGGATAGGCCACAAAAAAAAAAAAAAAAGCCCTGAGAAAAGAGGGAAAATTCCTGTCTAGCCCCACAGTGACCAGATTAACTCACATTGCATTGAGGGTGGGACGGTGGGTCAATGTCAAGCACTGAATGACACATACAGGGGGTGAACTGCTTCGTGTCTCCTTTGCTCCATCACATGTCTTGATTTGGCACTTAGCGCCAAACATAACACTCTGGTCTCGCTCTATGATCAAAAGCTTACCTTCCTCTGTAGCAACTTTTGTCACACAAGTCCAGGTAAGTAATCTTTTAAAATTTGCAGAAGTAGTATGATTTGATAAGAAGAAGTTGCATCTTGGCCCAAGGTGGCTGTTCTCCAGAACAAAGCAGAAAGATAGTATTGTCTTGGCAGCAGGATTCTCAGTGGGTGTGGTCACTGTAAACCTCTTGCTGGCTGGCTGGACATGCATCTGTCAATACATTTCAGATTCTAAGCAAGTGTCCCCTTTTGTCTTCTTTGACCTATAAGACATCCATAGGAATTGGAGAGCCCTAGTAAAATCATTCATGGAAATGAGTACTTCCATTCACAAAAACACACCTTCCCCCATCCTTGTGTTTTCCTCATATGGACTGCTTAGGGACAAAAGAATTAATTTGGGGAGGCAAATAGTCTGTGCTTCTGTGTCCTTCCCCACTAATTCAAATTGCTAGTGAATCTTCAGGAGCGTTAAGTTCGGAAGAGTCTGAACTGAAGTTCAGACATTTCCCAAATCTGTCCTAATCTGCCCAGTTCAGTTCTAAATTTTAATCCAAACTTGAGACATACTCCAAATATTTTAAACGTTTTCTATGAGCCTATGAGGCATTCTTTCAGTTTCTCCCAATCATAACTGCGCATTTCTAAAGGCAACAAACAAGATTACACATATCCTCCTGTACCTCAGTGTCTTTATCTCTCATGTAGGATTAAGAGAGACAATAATGCCACAGTGTAGGAAAACAGATTAGAATAGGTCAGTAAAACCTTAGTTAGAAATAATCTTGTGAACAGAAGAGGTGAAAGAGATTCACCACAAGGTTAAAACTGAAATACTGACATTCCAGCAAGAGAAGTAAATATTATTCTTAGATTAAAACCTGAAATGTAATCCTGCACTGAAAGTGCTCAACACTAAAAGCTTTAGGATAATTATTTCTGTTTTCTGAGAAAAATATTATATAGGGATTGAAACTTGAAGCATTTAGTTAGGATACAGATGAAGACTCCAGGAAAGGTATCCCCCTGTCTGTCTTCTCTTTTGGACCTTTCCAGTAGCTGAGGTATTGTGCTGAATTAGACATACTTTCCTCAGAATAATAGTTTCCCTATATCAATATGTTCTGATTACCTACTTAGGAAATTGTATTGTGTGTTGTTTTATTCTGTATACAGAAAGATGCTCACATTAACTTCCACTAACAAGTTAAATGTGATTTAATGGTTTGAGTGTTGGAACAGAACTTCAGAAGACCAGGGTTTATTCTTTGCTCTGCCATCAAATCCCACAGGGTGACCTGGAATAAGTCACATTTTCTCTGCCTAAGAGGAAGACAATGACAAACCTTTATAAGAATAGACCTTGCTGAGAAAATGCAGTAATAGGTTTGCCTTTGGATTGTCATAAGTCGAAAATGACTTGAAGGCACACAACAAGAAAGAAACCTAATCTCTCATTTTCTCTGATTAATAGAAAATATTTTAATATATTTATATATAACCCTATACAACATATTTCAAACACCTAAGGTATGCCAGGGGGGCTCAGAGTGAGTAGTTGGGTGGTAGCATATCAACTGTGTTTGCTTTCACATTCAGTACCATTGTTTAGCAGAAAGATGGAATACAAAGAAATGTATAAACCTTTGAAAGGAGAACAATTGAAAGTATATGCATTGTCTTCTGTGGAATAAAATATGGGATGTCAGGTTTCCTTAAAACCAAAGTAAAGCACTTTAAATACCCCCATTGGTTGTAAAATTAATTACTGATACACTGCAAGCAAATAATAACAAACAGAATGCCTATTTCTTTGGCTTGAGGTGAGAACCAGCATGTTGTAGTTGTTTGAGCACTGGAGTTCAGAGCTGTATTCCCTGCTTGGCCATAGAAACCCACTGGGTGACCTTGGGCATGTCACACACTCTCAGCTCCAGAAAAACCTGTGATAGAGTCATGTTAGAGGTGCTATAAGTCAGAAACAACCTGAAGGCACACAACAACAACAACAACAACAACACAGCAGAACTACTCATTCTTTAATTATTTATATGTCATTAGCCTGTCACACATCTTGGTGGGTAAACAAGCAAAGTCGAAAAGGCACAGGTCCTCACATCCCATCCTTGGAGTCTTCACTGGGGTTGAAATGAAAGTCATTAGGAGTGATAAGTCTGGAGTGATTTATAACAAGGATTTTTCTTAATTTTTGCCCACATTTTAACTCATTTCTTTCCATGTCACCAGAATTATTTCACCTAAGAATATACAGTAAAATTTCCCATTGATGAAAATAAAGGCACCCACCTCTAAGTAAACATAGCAATGTCCGGGATATTTAATCTCTTTGTTAATGCACTGCATTTTTTAAAAAGATTTTGCTGTTTAAGAAGAGGCTAGATTTGCAGAACATTGTAGCTTCATTCCAAACTTCAAAAATGGATCCAAAAAAATACCATGATAAAGTGCTGTCCAAATAACAAGTGCTTCTGTCACCTGAGAAGATGTCCTACTTACTTTTTCCTCAACTATCAATGAGATTTGTACCATTTTGTTGTAATCAATGAGCTAATCATATTACCACCAGATGCAAACAGGATTTACAAATTGTCTATTTATGTATGTGTTTTCTCTTTTTGTCTGTGTGTGTTTGTCTAAATGTGTGCGCATGTGCCTTCAAGTCACCTGTTGACTTATAGTGACACTATGAATTTCATGGGGTTTTCTTAGGCAAGGAATACTCAAGAGGCGGTTTTGCCAGTTTCTTCCTCTGAAATACAGCCTACAGCATTTGGTATTCATTGGCAGTCTCCCCTCCAAGTACTAACCAAGGATGACCCTGCTTAGCTTCCAAGATCAGACAGGATCTGGTGCCTTTGGGTTATGTAGGTCCTGTCTATCATTCATAATTCATAATTCATAAATGTTAAAGCCTAAAAAACCAAAACAGTAGTTTCAACTTAAGTGCAATAATACTGAGGCCCTTTCCGCATCCTCCCTCTTCTCAGCACTGGGGTGCGGTGCTCGCACGAGCAGCCTCTTATGAGAGGCCCTCGCATCCAGGTTTCTTCAGTTCCGCACGAGCTTCCTGTTCACGTGAGAGCCTTGCCTCTTCCTCTCGCAGTGCAGCCTGGGACCTTCCCAGGCTGTACTGAGACAGGAAGCGTGACCGGCTGGGCTCCCAAGGCTCTGCACGCCAGATAAGTCATGCAGCATTTTTGGCTTAAAGCTGAAAATGCAAAGGTGCATGATTGTTGCCTGCCGGCTCCTGGAGCCTTGCGTGATTGTGAGAGCGTCATTCAGATCCCTCCTCACAATCGCGCAAGGCTCCAGGCCCTCTTTCACATGGCAGATACCGTGCGTAAAGGGCCTGAATCTCACCTCAAGAGAGCTGTAGTAAACCACTGCTGAGTGTGGAATACCTCAAAATTACAGACAAAACTGAGCTAGTGGTACCAAATTCTCTGCTCACCACTTTAGCATTTCAGCTGTGAGTTCCAAATTATAGGCAAATAAAGATGATAAGGACAATGCCAAAAATGCAAACAGCTATGGAAAAGGACTGTTGTATATAAGCTTCTTCAACTTGAGTAAATATACCATCAGCAGTCCTCAATCCAGATGAAAATGGCAAGACAGCAGTTCTTAGGAATAGTCGTGAATAGAAGTGTCTTCTCTGATGTAAACAACCCAGCTGTAATTTGCCTGGGCTCCACTCTGCCAGCACTCAGCTAGCCCTCAGCTGGCCTTCCAAAAGCTTCAGGTAGGTTAATTGTCAAGTGATCACAGCTGCCCAAATAAAGTCTTAAAATCTTAGAATCTTAAATAATTAAAACCCTAAGTAATAAAAATTTGGGGGTTATTAAAACCTCAGAACTTTAAAACTCAATGTTTAAAAGATCCAATATTAAAAAGGTTGAAAAGATTAAAAGAGCAATAAAAAAAAAAAAGCATCAACTTGCTCACTAAAATCCGAGTTAAAAATCATCATTAAGGACTAAAAAACACAACAAGTTATTCCTTTCTTCAATTGGACTAATAGAATACCAAACCCTCCACTGCACTTACGGGTAGCAGACCAAAGCAACAAGACTAACCAGGAGCAAAAGCTTTGCTTTCTCCACCCCTTCTTATCAGAAGCAGTACATAAAAAACAAAGTCAGTGGTGCACCAATTTAAGCAGCTAAACTTGCACACTGAGAAAAACAAATGTACAACAGAGATGGGTTGGCATCCAAACAGTGAACTATGCCAAAGATAACAGAGGATAACAAAAGAATAAACAAAAGGCTAAACTTTCAGAGGAGCTCTTTACAGCAGCTGCTGCCTCGTCGCCATCTTGGCTCCTCCCTAGTGGTACAACCAGTTCTTTTCTTCTCCATTCAGTGGTAAGCAGCAAATATAGATATCTGCCTTTCAGAAAACTTTCCCTTAATGACTTGGACATCTGTATCCTGAAGGCCTTACAGGTGATATACCTGCTTAGTCTCAACTATAGATTTATCAACAAGCTATAGAACGGTGTGGGCAACTGATTTTGCCTGCATGCCCTCCCCCTGGTGGACCACACCTATTTTTGATTTAGCTTATTTTTATCACTTCTGGTTTACATTTAGTTTTAATTTTGTGTTGATTTTTGCTCTCTTTTTTGGCATTTGAGGGGAATTGGAGAGGGCAAATAAAGCAAAACTGGCATATTTTGGTGTATTTTTGTAGCAGCTTGGACAATGAATTGCCTCACACAGAACTGAAATTGATGGCACAGGAGCCTTGGAGGACTGAAAAAAGTATCTTTAAACTGCACTTTGCCCACCTCAGCTATAGGCCATCAATAACAGAGGTAGGCAAATGCATACCCCCCAAAATTTCACAAACAAAAATCAGGGCACATTTGGCCAAACAACATCAAAATGTGATCCAGATGACAACAGTGAAGCAGAAACCAGAGATATGACCCTTTCGGTTAGGAAAAAAGATTTTTATTTTGCCGGCAAGCATCGGCTGGGATCGTTCCCAAAAGAAACCGACCCCCCTTATTTGAGCTCACAAACATTTATACATTTTCCAGTACAGTCATCACATGTCCAAGAAAGAAAACAGATGCATACAAAGGTTCCCACCATTCTCTAGCGTTATCTTACAAATGTTGCAAAGTAAGGGAAGCATAAGCATAGTGTGCCACATTCTATCCTCCCTAGCATTTTATCTTTCAGAGTTCTATTGTATTCCCCTCAAACACACACACAGAGAGAGACTTCATCTGCAAAGACAATTTACTGCTTTTCCCCACACCCAGTGGTCATCTAGCCTGACCCACCATAACAGTTAGGTCCTTTCCGCACAAGGCTAGTGAATCACTTCATGCCGTTTCTTACTGGTTCTTCTGGGCTTGAAACAAAGCGGACTTTCCATTATGTCCTTCCGCAGGGCTACTCTGTATGTTCCACGCCGATTCGGAGCAGTGTGAGTTCATAGATCCATACTTTGAGGATGAGAAAATGGCGGCTTCCTGTAGTTTGTTAGGCCAGCCCAACCGCTGAAGCTGACTATGCCCACAGCCCACCCTCCGCTGATCACCAGTCTGCATTGGTGCGAATGTGCGCATCTGCACCACTGCAAAAGTACGAATTGGCGCGATCGGAAAATTGAAAAACCGGTTTCTTCCGTTTTTCAAATAGCGCACTCGAGGACCACTTGGGGGCGCATTTAATCAGACTTAGGTGCAGAATGAAGGTAAATAATCCGAACCTAGTCCGCTCCAAGGTGCAGACGACCTCTGTTACAAGACGCATTGGCCCATCTTAATTTCCTCATGCGGAAAGGGCCTTAGTAATGAGGAAGAATACATAACAAGGAGAGGATGCAGCAGTTTGCTTTCCTCTGAGCCTACTGGGAAGGACCAAGATTTCACTTCATCTTCTCTTTTCTCCACTACTGAGTAAATTGAGTGCAAACTGCTTTTGTGCTTTGAATTCAGCTTGCAGCAATTCAAGTAAGTTGAGGACAAAGAAGGAAAATAAGAGGGGAAGAAACAAACTGGGACATTTTAAAAGCAGCTGAAAAAGTGGATCAGCAGAAAGTTAATTGGGATTGTCCCTGCCGAACCAGGACAGTTGGAATATGTAAAAATGTGGCCTTCCAGATGCTGCACTGCAACTCCCAACACTCTTCACCATTTGCTATGCTAGCTAGGGATTATGGGACGTGCAGCTCAATAATATCTGGTGAGCCACAATCCCTCTGCCTCTGCACACACGCCACGGCTTGGTGGAAAATTAGAATGGGAACTACTGAATGTTCTAGGTATGTTAAAAAGTCACCTTCCTTAAGAGATTTGAAGAAATGTACACAAAAGGATTCTTCCACTTATATTTAATTTGGGAGTCTAAGGACACCAACACACATACCTAAAACACTCATTCACTTGTATTCTTGCATTTAGTTGCGGAGCAGAAAATGTGTGCTCAAATCACTTCCACCATATTTCAATTATATGTCAATCCTCACTCTCTGAGCTAAGCCATTAGGTTTCCAGGTGAACTTTGCTCTGGAAACATTAGAGAAAAAGAAGCATTACAGAAGAATAAACAGCTCTTCCTTTTTTTGCTTTCTTTGACTTTGAGTCCATCTGATGCAGAGCCCTTTAGAGAGGAGCCTCCACCCAGGGAATTACACTTACAGAACGCAAATCTCTCCCCAATCTTGATTCCAAAATACCCAAGCATAGCTTAACTATGTAGCTTATTTTCCCTGTGGTTCCTAGCCACACTTCAGAAAAGAGAGAACTATCGTCTATATGGACCTGAAGGCAGACAAAGTGTCTTTTATTTCCCTGTTCCCCTGCAAAAAAAAAAAAAAAACCTCTAGAAAACAAAGGGAAAGGAAATGGATGGGAATGGTGACACACCCGTGGCCTGTCTGTAGTTCAACCTTCTCCAACCTGGCATCCTCCAGAGCAAGACTACAATTCCCATCATCCCCAGTCATCAGGGGTCACCAAGCTGGGGATTGCACTAAGTTCTGCCACAATTGACAGTAATGATGGTTGGCATTGCTGCAACTTAGTTCCCACAGGATTCTAGTTCTGACTAGAGTCTTCCAAAAGCGGTATTTCAAAAAGAGGCTGGACAGCTGCTACCCTGTCTCAGTCAGCAAAATGCCTTGTGCTGGCCCAGCTCAGTGGCCCATTCCACTTTTTTCTCTTCATTGTTCATAACAACCATTAAAGAACTATTTGCTGTGTGTTCATTATAAACAACAAAACATCATCCAAAGGACACATCACTAAGAATGGTTATAAAGCATCATTACAAGGTAACACAGAAACATGGAGTTGTTTCATAGCGGCAGCTATGGGTAATGGGTGATGAAATGGGTTAATGAGCCCACCTTGTAGTTTAGAAAAAAAAACCTTTGAAACTGCTGCTCAGTTTGCCCTGATTATATATAATACTGCTTTAGGTTGACAGCTGCAGAAATGGATGTACAGAGTAGATACTCTAAAAATGCTGAGGCCAGCATAGAATGTGTGACTCATAACAATCTAATTGCCCGACCCTACTCCTTTTACTGTCATGGTCATTAGCGAGGTAGTCTGTTAGTCTCAACAGAACCTCCCAAAGGTAACCTGAAGATATGTTGGCAACAGATTAGATTTCACAATTCCACCATTTTTTAATGTGCATAATATAAATGTCAAAAATGTATGGAGATACCCTTGAGAAATGCTGCAAATTTTCAGACCTCAGACTTCTCATGTGTCCCATTGACTGCAGTAAGCCTGCACTGGAATACTTTTTATAGATTATGGCCTTGGTGGGGAAACTGGGAATGAAGATCCGATAAGTGAGTGCTTGCTGGGAGCCTGTGGAACTGAACAGCATAGCAGTGGGTGTCTCTTGCCACTGCATTTCTTAGTGGAACAAAGCAATCTATAAGTATTCCATGTGCCAGCCTAAATACCCTAAAGGCACTAGATCTTAGAAGCTAAACGGTCAGCTCTGGTAGTATTTGGATGGCAGACTGCCAATGAATACCAGGTGCTGTTAGGCTGTATTTCATAGAATCATAGAGTTGGAAGAGACCACAGGGTACATCCATTCCAACCCTGTTCTGCCATGCAGGAACCCACTTCAAAGCACTCCCAACAGATGACCATCCAGCCTCTGTTTAAAAACCTCTAAAGTAGGAGACTGTACCACACTCTGAGGCAGCATTTTCCACTGCCGGACAGCCCTGACTGTCAGGAAGTTCTTCCCGAGGTTTAGGTAGAATCTCTTTTCCTGTAGTTTGAATCCATTGCTCCTTGTCCTAGTCTCTGGAGCAGTGGAAAACAAGCCCTCTCCCTCCTTGAAATGACATCCCTTCAAATATTTAAACATGGTTATCATGTCCCCTTCTCTTCTGTAGGAAGAGGAAGGAACTGGCAAAACCACCTTTGAGTATTTCTTGCCTAAGAAAATCCTATGAAATTCCTGAGGTCACCATAAGTTGACAGGCAACTTGGATGCACATATACACATTTCATGTTTCATCTCAATTTAAATGGAAACAAAGAAAACAGAAGAGTCTTGCAAGTTTCTTCTTCAAACAGTGAAGAAACTTAGATTAGATTAGAAACTCCTCCATGGAAGGATCTGTTGATGGATCATGGTTGCCATGTCAGTGCAGAACAGTTTGGACCCTTCTCGGAGCTTGTAGCAGCCGAGGTGGCCTGCTTACACGTTGTCGCTTTTTTATTGGCCCAAAGGATGAGAAAGGCAACAGAAGACAAAACAAACAGAAAGAAGAGTTGCAAAGGGCCTTCAGCAGTGAGAAATCATACTGGACTTTGAATAAGAAGTCAACTCTCTGGCAAATAAGCATCTCGTATAACCAGGGATAGAGAACATTTGGCCATCTTGGACTTGTCTTGGACTTACACTCCCAGAAGCCCCAGTGAACATGTCCTAATGTAAGGGATTACGGGAGTTGTAGTACAAAATAGATGGAAGTACAAAACCTCCCCATATCTAATATTGAAGAAGTTCATTAAAGGACAAGATACTAGCTTCTGTATACAGTTATTGCTGTGCCCTCTACCCTGAATGCACAGTGAAGAGGAAATGCGTCTCAAGCTAAGCACACAAAACGATGATAAAGATCAGATTTTTCTAGCCAACTTCATTTACAGTTTAAACAAACTCTAGCAGCTTGATGGGTTTATGTTAGGAATCTGGACTCTATGGTACATCAAGGAGACAGAGCAGAAATTTACTCTCATGGAGTTATGCTTTGATTGTGCTATGCTGCTTCACTACAGAATTCTGATATTTCACAACCAACTCTCATTGACATTGATGTGCAATGTACCTTGATGTGAAATTGGCATTGCACCACCATGCATTCAATGCTCAGTGCTCAACAATGTACAACATGCAAAGCACAATGATATAGGATGGCACCACATGCATAACCTTCAGCTGAATACAGCCATTAATAGGAATCAGCCAAAAACACCAACACAATGACACAGCTATTTTTACACAGCTTGAGTGACCTTATTAAACAATGACAATTTTGTCTTCATAGTATATATCACTAGCATATTTCTGACTGATTTGTGAGGTAGCAAAATACTCCACATGAAATTAAAATTTGAGAATATTTCCCAGTAGTTTTAAGTCCTATGGATTTTGCTAGGATAATTAAGCCAAAATTTATTTTGTCACAGTGGGAGGCAGGAAGTTAAAAGTGCTTCACTTTGGCTTGAGGTGCCGATAGATTGAAATGGTGCACTTCTGAGTTTGAAGTGCTCTACACAGTAATAGTATAGATTATTTTGTTTGGTGCAATGTATTATTTGAACTGTACTGATTGATTTTACTATTTTTATAGCCTCCCTTGCTTGCATTGGGCCAAACACAATGAATCCTGCCATGATTGCAGCCTGGCATGCTATAATATTATGAATATTAATCAAACTCGAGCTTTCTAGGGCACAGATTGCCTATGTTGCAAAAGAGATCATTCCTCCTGCAATGTTTTTGACTAACAAATCCTCATCCATTTTACAGCAAGATGACAGAGGTGCAGAAATCATTTCTTATGCAGCAACATTCAATGTAATGATGATCAGCTGCATCTATATTAATGAATTGCTTTGACCAGGCTCTTATTTTTCCTCCTTCCACTTCAGTGCACAGGCATTTATTTCAACTGATGGCCTTCACCTCATTAATTCACTTGACCCCACTAGAGCAGGGGTATCAAGGAGAAGAAAGGTATTTGCAGTCAGAAAGATTGGTGTCAAACCACAGTGATTTTTGACAGTGTCAACACAGAGTAAGAACAGTTTGCTTACCTGTAACTGTGGTTCTTCGAGTGGTCATCTGTGCCATCATACACTAGGAGCTTTAGCGCCTGCGCGGTAGCGTTCGGAAACTTCTAGAGCTTGTTCGCTTGGTGGGAACCCCTCCCCCACGCCGGTACTGCGCATGCTCCTCCCGCCGAGCAACGGTCTCTCCTCAGTTCTGTCGTCCGCCGTAGAACCTACAGGGACCTGAGAAAGAGGGGAGGAAGGGCGGGTGTGTATGATGGCACAGATGACCACTCGAAGAACCACAGTTACAGGTAAGCAACCTGTTCTTCTTCTTCGTGGTCTCTGTGCCTTCATACACTAGGAGACTGTGTAGCTTACCGGTCGGATGGCGGGTCAGGTCCTACAGCACGGAAGCCAGCACCTCACGTCCAAACCGGGCATCTCTGCGCGACCGGCAGTCGAGCCTGTAGTGGCGTACGAAGGTCGATGGTTGGGACCAGGTCGCCACACGGCAGAGTTCATGCAGGTCAACTCCTCGCAGGAGGGCCGCAGAAGTAGCCACAGCTCTGGTGGAGTGGGCTCGAAGCAGGACTGGCGGAGGCTTCCTCGCGAGCTCATACGCCAGTTCAATAGTCCTCACCACCCACTTGGAGAAGCGCTGGGTGGACACTTTGAGGCCCTTCCGACGTCGCCCATAGCAAACAAAGAGATGCGGCGTCTGTCGGAAGGAAGCAGTCCTGTCCTTGTAGAAAACCAATGCCCGACGCACGTCCAGGGAGTGGAGGGACCGCTCCAACGGTGTCGTCGGGTTCGGGAAGAAGGCAGGCAGGACGATGTCCTGGTTGAGATGGAAACTGGACACCACCTTTGGCAGGAACGAGATGTCAGGTCTCAGGACCACCTTGTCCCTGTGGAAGACCATGAAGGGCTCATCGGACCGAAGAGCTGTGATCTCACCCACTCGCCTCGCTGAGGTCACTGCTACCAGGAAGGCAGTTTTCATGGTCAGGAGCCTGTCATCCGAGGTCGCCATCGGCTCGAAGGGCGGCTTCGTCAGCTGCGAGAGCACCAGCGAGAGGGACCACGGCGGTAGCGGCGGCGATACCGGCGGGTAGAGATGATGAAGTCCTTTCAGGAACCGCTTAACGGTATCGTTCCTGAAGAAGGCCGATGCCGCAGATCGTGGCGGTTGGTATGCCACGATCGCGGAGAGATAAACCTTCAGGGATGGAAACGCCAGACCCTGTTGCCGGAGGTGCAGGAGGAAATGCAGGACGGTAGAGAGTCCTGCAGGCGATACCGGCTCACTCCTCTCGTTAGCGAAGGTCAGGAAGCGTCGCCATTTGTATTGATAGTTGCGACGGGTGGATTCCTTCCTGGCCGCGACGAGGACGGTACCGAGCACGGGATCGTCTAGTGCGATATCCTCCAGGCATGGAGGGCCAGGTGTGGCAGGTCCGGATGAAGGACTCGGCCGCTGGAGTGGGAGAGCAGGCCTGGCGTCGGTGGCAGCCGGAGCAGGTCGCCTCGGGCAGCTTGTAGCAGGGGTGTGAACCAGTGCTGCCTCGGCCAGTACGGGGCTACGAGGATCGCGTCGACTCGGTCGGCGAGGATCTTCGATATCGTCCGGCCGAGCAGCGGGAACGGCGGGAATGCGTAGAGGAGTTCCCCGGTCCACGGAAACTGGAAAGCGTCCCCGATGGAAGCACGATCGTGGCCCGCTCTGGAACAGAATTGGCAACACTTCGCATTTTCCCTGGTCGCGAAGAGGTCGATGGATGGTTCACCCCAGCGGTCTCGAATCAGTCTGAACGCCTCTCCGGAGAGAGACCATTCGTGATGGGATGAGGTGTCCCTGCTGAGGGCGTCTGCCATGGTGTTCTCCTGCCCGGCCAGGTGAACCGCCACGGGATGCGTGTGCAGGCGAATGCACCATTCCCACAGGTCGAGCGCGATGTTGAGCAGGGTCGTGGAATGAGTTCCTCCTTGTCTGTTGATGTAACAGACGGCGGTGGTATTGTCCGTCAGAACCAGGACCGTGCGCCCCGCTACGACGTGGCGGAACGCCCATAGCGCTTTCGAGACGGCGAGCAGCTCCAGCGCGTTGATATGGAGAGCGGTCTCGTCGTCGGTCCATCTGTCGCGGACTCTGAGATCGCCGCAGTGGGCACCCCATCCATACAGGGAGGCGTCGGTCGTTACCGTCACCTTCGGTGTCAGCTGCTGGAAGGGCATCCCTGACATCAGATTGCGTCGCGACTGCCACCAGCTGAGGGAGGAGCGGACGTCCTCCGGCAGCTGTAGTCGGAGTGTCTGTTCGTCTCGCAGGGGGTCGAATGTGCGGACGAACCAGTGTTGAAGAGGTCTTGCTCTCAGTCTGGCGAGATATGTCACAGCGGTCGTCGCAGCCATGTAGCCCAAGAGCTGTTGGACACTTCTCGCAGATAACGTCGGGGCCGTGCGGGCGTGAGCGGCGGCCCGAATCAGGGTTTGAGCTCGAGTCTCTGGTAGGTACGCCCTGGCGGAGGTTGAGTCGAGCGTTGCCCCAATGAAGTCTAAGATCCTCGCCGGCTCGAGGTGGGACTTCTTCGGATTCACTCGTAGACCAAGGCGAGTCAGGAGGGACAACGTCATGTGGACGTCGTGGTAAAGTCTCTGTTTGCAGGACACCACCAACAGCCAATCGTCGAGGTAAGGGAAGACAGAAGCACCCTTCGTCCGCAGGAAGGATACCACCGGGGCCATGCACTTGGTGAAGACCCTTGGGGCAGTCGAGAGTCCGAACGGCAGCACCTTGTACTGGTAACAGGTGTTGTCGACTGCGAAGCGGAGGTACCGTCTGTGCTGCGGGCGAATGGCGATGTGGAAGTATGCGTCTCGGAGATCGATGGAGGCGAACCAGTCCCCTCGATGTAGGAAGGGCAGGATCGACGGTATCGTGACCATCTTGAACCTCTTGGGGCGGATGTAGTAGTTCACCCCTCTGAGGTCGAGGATCGGCCGGAGGGTACCGTTGGCTTTCGGTACCGTGAAGTACCTGGAGAAGAAGCCGGTGGTCTTGGCTTCTCGCGGAAGCTGCTCGATCGCTCCTTTCTGGAGGAGGGACTGGATTTCTTCCAGGAGGGCCGGACTCGACGGGGTGGAGTAGTAAACGCCTCGAGGCGGAATATCGTGAAACTCGATGGCGTAGCCAAGACGGACGATGGAAAGCACCCAAGAGTCCGTAGTGACATGTTGCCACTCCAAAAGGTGTCGAGCCAGAGTCGGTCGGTCTCCGAGCGCAGATGGTAGGCTGAAAAGTGGGTATTGGTAGGTCCTGCCAGGCACGTCAAAACCGAGACTTTGCGTCCGAGGAGGACTTCTTAGACGAAGCCGGGCGACGTCTAAACGTGCGTCTGGCCGACGAGCCGGAGGACGGTCTTGACTGTCCGGACTGGGCCGAACGCTGGAACGATGAGGTGGAAGATCGTCGCCAGGATGGGCGGAAGGTGGAGGTTCTGCGGGCTTGCGTGGCCGGCTGTAGCCCGATCTTTTTGGCAGTCAACCTCGCCTTCACCAGATTGTCCAGCGCCTGGTCGGTGGACGAATTGAACAGGCCCTCACCGTCGAAGGGGAGATCCTCGATCCTCCTTCGGGTGTCCTCCTGGATGTCGGCCGGTCGCAGCCAGGCATGGCGGTGCAGGCCGATGGATCCCGCCATGACCCGGGAGGCGATCTCCACGGCGTGCTGGGAGGAGGCCATCTGCTGCCGAGCGATGGATATGGCCTCGTTGAATATCACCGAGGAGGCTTGACGGATGTCCTCCGGTACCGCCTCCATCGCTGGTTGAAGGCGGTCGAGCACTTTCTTCAGGTATGCCGCGAGGCAAGCCTGAGTGTTGGACAGCCTGATCTGCAAGGAGGAGGCGGAATAGAACCTCCGAGCGTAGGCGTCCAACTTTCTGCCTTCCTTATCCGGCGGGGTGGTGTGCTGCCTACCGGTCCCTTTTGTTTGTGCCGACTCGACCACCACAGAGTTCGGTGCAGGGTGGTTGAAGAGATAACCTGCGTTATCCTTCTGCACCCTATAGAGGTGCTCCAAACGCTGCGGTATAGGCTGCGCCGAGGCCGGTCTATCCCAGGCGGCCTTCACCACTCTGGAGATCCGGGGCAGGAGAGGCAGCGGGGCCGCGGCAGGTTGCTTCCCCTCAAAGACGGAGAAGACTGGATCGTCGTCCTCCGGCTCCGCATCGGCGATCTTAAGGCCAAGGGTAGAGGCCATGCGGAGCAGCATCGCAGAGAACTGGTGGACGTCCTCTGGAGCTGAATCTGGGATCGGGTCCCCGAATCCCAGCGGAGGAGACTCCTGGGAGGCCGCCTCAGACGCCTCCGACTCCGCGCTCGAGTCGTACGACTCCGAGCTCGGTGAGTCCTCTCGCCGCTCGCTTTCCGGCTCCTTCACGGCTGCCACAGGTGCTGCCTTCTTAGGTTTCTCTGCAGCCGGGACGGTGGTAGTGGCAGCATCACGTTTCGGCTGGCTGACCACGGACTTCACCTTTCTAGTGGTGACTGGGGTAGTCTGGCAGGCTGATGTTGTCTTAGCCTGCTCAGTCACCACCGACTCCGTAGGGCGCGTCGCCGTTGCCGTGACCCTAGGAGGTGGCGATACCGCCCGATATCGAGGTGAAGGCTCCCTCGCCCTATGGTATCGAGGAGAGGGAGAGCGGCTGAAGGAGCAGCGGTTCGACGGTGAACGGCTTCGGTGGCGACGGTACCGAGCCTCTTCCCCTCGAGGCGAGTGTGATTCGCGCTGTCTGCGAGGTGACCGGGACCTCCGGAAGGTCTCCCAGCGTCTCGGGTCACGATGGTACCGATCCCGGTACGATGGTGAATGTGACCGATAAGAGGCCGGGCGCTCTCTCCATTCAGACTCCCTCGCGTACCTGGCCACGTAGGACGCCGAGGTGTATCTGGAGGCAGACGAGCGAGGTTGTTCCTCTCTAGTCTCCCTAGGAGGCGGCGAGGCCACCGGACGCTCCGAAGAGCGGGACCGGGACCTAAACGAGGTCGAACGCCGCTCCGGAGAAGCAGAGGGTTCTCTCTGCTGCAGGTCGGCCGACCTGCGACGGCTGGAAAGGCGGTGGCGCTCCTCCACCAGGGTTGGAGGGTCTACCACAGGCGAGTTCGGGCGCTGTTGGGGAACATCCTCGATCTCATCGTCCGAGAGATCGACGGACTCGCCTCGCCCTTTGGAAGGCTGCAGAGTCAGAGGAGGAGTGGGAGGTTGAACGTCCCCAGCCGGGGAGCGCTTCTTCTCCTTCTTCTTCTTCTTCTTCTCTTTCTCCTTGCCCTTGTCTCCGTCCGGAGCAGGGCGCTTTTTAGCAGGCGTCTCCTTCAGGGGAGCCTCAGCCTTCTTCGCCGTCGAGGATCCTTTCGCTGACTTGGCAGCCGCCGACAGCTTCGGGATCCTCGGTAACGCCGAGATCGGCGTTCTCGCCGGTACCGAGCCCGATACCGACGAGGTGGACGGAACGGCAGCCGCCGATACCGTCGATGGCGTGGTCGTCTTCTTTTCGGCCATTTTGGAAACGGAGGTCTCGTCGATCACCCGCAGAGACTGCTCCCAACAATAAGATTTAAGTCTCGCGGACCTGTTGCGGAGAGTCTGGGGAGTAAAATCCTGGCAAATTGGGCAAGTCCGAGTGTTGTGGGACTCGCCCAAACAGAAGAGACACTCCTTATGGCCGTCGTTGAGGGCAACTTTGCGCCCGCAGGACACGCACTTTTTGAAGAGCACGGACATAAGACGAAAACGCCAAACTGGAAAGATCCGAAATCACCAAAACCAAATGGGAAGTCCGAAAGAGGGGTCAGAGACAGTCCAAATATCCAAAAAACCGTGAAAATCAGCAAGCCAAGCACAAAAGCAGAGGAACAAACCAAAGAACCTTCCGTACGCGACGGCGGACGAGAAAGAACTGAGGAGAGACCGTTGCTCGGCGGGAGGAGCATGCGCAGTACCGGCGTGGGGGAGGGGTTCCCGCCAAGCGAACAAGCTCTAGAAGTTTCCGAACGCTACCGCGCAGGCGCTAAAGCTCCTAGTGTATGAAGGCACAGAGACCACGAAGAAGAACTCTGTTGACAGGACACAATGATATTCTTTAGCAGACATCAAGGACTCACTATGTTCCGTTCTATTCCAAGCTACCATATTGCAGGTGGCAATGGAACTTGCAATCCAGCCAAAGCTAAGTCCTCTAAAGTCTCACAGATTTCCTGAGGGAGAGTAAATCTATGAGACATGCAACGCAAGCCTAAGAATATTTACAAAGGTGTGTCGCACTGGGATCAGTAGAGCTTAATTCCAGGTAAATGTTCACAGGATTTTCCCCTGAAATATGTTTAACTTAAATCATTAATTGTAGCTATTACATTTTTCTTTTAAAAAAATCTGTTGTATCTAGTGTATAAAATGTTCTTTAATATAAAATGTTACATTTGGATGAATTGATGATTTTAGGATTTTGAACTTGCATGTTATTTTTTTACATTTAAATGCTTATTTTTTGTATTACCGTGAGGAGGATGGTATGAAAATACTAGAATTTTAATATAGTAATTGAACTGCTGAAGGGGACTGATGAAATAAAGCTAGGGAGAAAGAAATCAGAAAGTTATACAGTCAAAGCTGGAGAACATTTGAAAAAGAAAAGCAAAGAGGAGAAAGGGTGGGCTAGCAGGTGAATAGACAAAGGATTCAATAGTTCTCCAGAGGAAACCTGAATCTTAGCTCATTTGGAAAGCCACTGGGTGCCATCCACCCATAGAAGAACTACACAGAGAGAGACATTCCATCTTAAGCTTGTACCACACTGCAAAATGTTGATAGGGCCCCCTTGTTAAGTAGAATTGCTTTGGAATGTGCTTATTTACAAAACATCTTGCTAAATGTCCAACAATGAAGTTTATTTTTACAAAGTTATGTTAATGCTAATGTCTCCAAGCTGCATTCTAGTTACGTAAATTTCCTTTTCTGGAATAAATCAGCTAGAAGTTTTCCTTATACAATGAATGTGGAGAGAAAGCCATAGGTCACCAAAAAGGGCTTGACCTCTGGGAGTTGGATTAGCATCATTTGTCAGTGGTTCTATCATCACACTAAAAAAACACACACACACAAAAAACCCTGAGCTTTCCTTAAACTGTCATTATTTTTAACAATCGAAACAATAGGGTGTAAAAGCAATTAGATTTTGATCCTTGAGGTGATTATGCAGGAAAGGGTCTAAGTCTCCTTGTATGAATGTCATTTTAACGAAGCATATAATATATGTGAGGCTACAAAATCCAAGCTAAATATAGGAGACATTATTAATGTACAATAAATTCCTACTTGTAAAAAGAAGACACAAAAGTAAATTATAGTCCCCATATAAAGGACACCAGATTCTGACCAAATTTTCCTAGCTCAGAACTCTGAGATCAACAAACTGTGAACAATATTTAAGTTTTCAGCATCTAAGACAGTAGCTGGAATTAGTAGGTACATTTATGTGCTGTAAAACTAATATTTCAGATAAGTAGTTGCAGGATCTATATGCATAGAGAAAGGTATAGTAAATTCAATTAAATTAAAAGTTTTGTATATTCTTAATGGCTCTTATTCTTGTTGTATGCCTTCAAATCATTTCCAATTTATGGCATTCCTAACACAGAGTCTTCTGGGGCTGAGAGTGTGTGACACACCCAAGGTTACCCAGTGGGTTTCCATAGCTGAGCAGGAAACTGAACCCTGATCTCCAGGGTTAGAATCTAATGCTCAAATCACTACACCACACTGGTTCTCAATGCAGCAAATTAAATGAAATTACCTTTGTATGGTCCACCAAAAAGAAAAAAACCCCAAGAAAAAAAACACAAGTTCAATCAATAGCTTTTCTAAAAAGCAGGAACTAACCAGCCACCTGAACCCATACCATGCCTCAGCTTACAGAGTTCGTCTTGGAATATAATAATGGCACTCCAAATGAAAAGGCCCTACTCCTAGTCCACAGTTGTTGGACAAAACCATCAAGCTAGAGTGACATAGGTGCACATGATGGCCCATATGAAAGCACAAAGTTTTCTAAATGTTCCAGTCCCAAGTCATTTGGGCCTTTTAAGGTTCCAGTCAGTGCCCTTATCTAAGGTAAGAAACAAAAGTAACCAGTGCTGATCAATATGGCTGGAAATATGCTTGTAATGTACCATGTACATTGATGGTCATAATGCCATAATCCACTTGGCAGAGAGTGCTGTTCAAATCTAGCCATGCACAGAAGAATATGACTATCCTCTTTTCCCTTTCCATTCTGACCACCAGTTGTACTGCACTATCTGTCAGAGTCTGTGGATGCTAACTTTGGCTTTCTCCTTCAACAGAGGCCGTTTCCGCACGAGGTGAGGGAATTGCCCCGTGCCTTTAGTTACCCCTTCTTCTGGGTCTGCAGTAATGCTGACTCTCCCTTGAGCCCTTCCGCAGGGCTCCTCCATTTGGTCCAGGGTGAATCGGAGCAGTGCGAGATCTTAGATGCGCACTGCTCCGACTGACAAAATGGCGGCTTCCGGTTGTTTCCAGGTCCAGACCAACCGCTGAAGCTCGCCACGCCTACAGCCCACCCTCTGCAGATCGCAGGCTCGCATTGGTGCGAACCTGCGCATCTACACAAGTAAGCAGGAACGCAATGGCGCACTCTGAAAAATAAAAGACTGGTTTTCTTCCGTTCTTCAAAAAGCACGCTGGAGGACCACTTGGGGGCATTTTGGAGTGGACTGAGGTGCGGAACTAAGGTAAATAGTCCGGACCTAGTCCACTCCAAGGTGCAGACGACCTCCGTGATAGGACGTACTGTCACGTTCTAATTCCCTCGTGCAGAAAGGGCCAGAGAGTGCAGAAAAAGTTTTCAAGATCAGGAAAAATAACTGAAAGCAAAAGAACTCACTGCTAAGAGACTACAGCACTTGCATATGTAAAGCATATGTAAAGAGGGAAGGTAAGATAGTAGTAGAATAGAGTGCAGATATTGCAGTAAAATTAAGAGTCATAACAAAAGTTGAGCAGGAGGAATAGGAGAAGACGAATTTGGCACCCAACGGCCATTACAAATGAAGTCTAAGTATGTTTGGAGGAAGAACGCTAGGTATGTATTAAGGTTTGTATGTGGAGGGATACGGTAGACTACTATGGTTTAGTGTATGTTTAGTTGTTTTTAGTATAGATCACAGATGGAGATTCAAGAAACACGGTAACACAGGTGGAATATTATTATGTATCGACCACTGTGACTTTAGAATTATATGTTTTTGTATGAGAGTAGATGAGTAGGATTGTATGTTTTTAATGTTGTATGTATGAAATTATTGTTATATAATAAAATTTATTTTAATAATAAAAAAGAGAGAGACTACAGCACTCTCCTCACAATTTAACTGCAGAGAAGCTGGGCTGCTTGGCCAGAAGTAGCCGATATGCATAGCAAAAACAGACTCTCACCAAACAATTATCCACAAATTAATTCTATCTCTGTGAAAACTGTGTGAAAATCTCAAAGTTTAACTACACAGAATTAACTTGCTATATTCTATAGCCTCATGACTACACTACCAAATTCCTGTACAGATTTGTATGTATGAAGCTTCTCACACTAAAAATTCTGTGCCAGGGAAAGTTAGCATATTAACTAGAAGAGCCTGTTATGCTAATTTTCTCTCCACAGGAAATGCATTTATAATCCTCACATTTCTAAAATGGAGATCAACCTATGCAGCATATGGTTAGATATGGCAACTCAACATTTTTCCATAATATTATGTTCTCACTTCATATTTACTGAACTCTCTCCATAGGGGACCAAATGAGTTGCTACTACATTTTGAGTGGGGGGGAACTGACAGCCTTCTAAGTATCTTCCAAAATTCTCAAAGTTTTATTTTTAAACAGTTCCCTCACCATTTGTTTATTTTTCTTCTTTGATAGGATTTTGGTTTAGACTAATTCAGAATGTTTGTTTTGTCTGTGACTGAGCAAGATATCTTGTCATTAAGTATGTGATGATGTATCTGGCTGTGATCATAAACTGACAGAGTTATCAGTCACAAAACAGGCTGTATTTGAACTAGACTTGAGCGAAATGCACACATCATTGAGCAAGGATTCTTAGGCGTTTCACTTTAGCAGTTTTATCATCATCAAGATTAATTGACCATTCGCTTAAGGGACTATAAAAAATTGAAAAGATATCCAGTTTCCCTTTATACTCTCACACTAGCAAAGGCTTTTTAATCTAATGGAGTATAATTGGTGACTCATGTGTTTATCCCCCCCAATCCCTAATTTAATATTGTCAGAATGTGACCTACATAATGGATATAAGAATTTGTTCCATTTTATCTAGGGAAGTTCCACAGTCTGTCAAAATGGTTTTCAGTACTTAGCTTTTTTCTTAGAGGTCTGTGGCTTAGCATGGTATTGCTATATTGCTATATGCCACTGGATATCTACAAAGAACTAGAGAAAAGTAACTTACACAGAGGGGGCGTCCTGCCTGCTATGGGAGAAACTGGATGCCCTTAGGGAGTGGCTTACTGCTTTGTTGTGGTGCAAAAAGGCTACCATTAAGGGGGTACACACCTTGCTGGGGCACCTTAATTTTGCTTGCAAGGTGGTATCTCCAAACAGGGCCTTTTGAGAAAAACTGGCGAGAATCTTATTTGCGATCAAGGCACTGCACCATCATATATATAGTTCACTCAGGGTGCAAAAGGAGATTTGGTGTTGTTGTTGAGGTTTCTCAAGGATTACAATGGGGGTTTCATTGTGGCAGGAGGTTTGGGAGCCATTTGCTGATTTGGATGTGCATTCAAACGCATCACAGAGCATTGGGTTTGGGGCTTATTTTCAGGGACACTGGTGTGCCCAGCAGTGGCCTAAGGGTTGGTTGGACAGTGCAATAGTTCTCAACCTCACTTTCTTTAAATTCTTCCCCATACTGGTAGCAATTTCCATCTGGATTGATACTTTTAGGACTAAGAGGGGTTGTTTCTCATGCAATTAACAGTCAGTAGTTTGGGTCATCAATAGGCAGTCTTCCCAGTCACGCAGGGTTATGAGGAGGTTGGAACTGGTATGCTTGTCTACTAACATAACATTCTTAGCCCATTACGTACCAGGACTGGATAGTGAATTGCAGATTCATTTCAGGAGGAGAGGTTTTATGTATTGCTGCCAGAAGTGGACTGGCAGCCCATGGCATTCCCTGACAATGTCTGGCAACTTGAGAATGCAAAATGAGATAGGGAGCACTTAGCTTGGTGGTCCCTGCGACTTTGCAATCCTACAGCAGGATGGTAGGGAGGTTTTTTTGCCTTCAAAAGGCATGAGGGGCATGGAGAAGAATGGTCTGCCTCTGAACAGCAGGTATTACACTACTTAGCTCAACAGAAGGAGCAACTCATAGCTCCATGGACCACATCCCTTCACTTGGCAGCAATAACCTTTTTTAGTAAGCCAAGGGTTATGGAGATCCCTGCACCACATTCTTGGTAAGGAAGTAGGGAGAGGGGTAGAAATAGTTGATACCACAGACAGTGGATGGCAGGAGGCCCACCACTTTTCAGCTGCTCAGGAAGCTGTTTGGACAACTCCAGGGGATTTGCCATTCTGAGTTTGAGGTGACATTATTCAAGGCAGCTTTTGTCACATTTTGGGGGGCTCTAAGGGTTGGAGAACTTGCAGCCAGGCCAAAAATTGACAAGTCCAGATGTGCTCTTTAGGTTGGGGACATCTCTTTCAGTGGGGACACCGTTAGGATTCGGGTTAGGTGCTCCAAGGGCAATCAGTTGGACCATGAGGCATTCCTATGCCTACTTTATGCAGACACAATGAGAGACAGCTTCAAGGGTCCAGTTTTTCTTTTCACTCATTCAGGTAATTTCCTTCAACTGTGGCTCTAGCTTATATCAGTTTTGATGTCACTTCTTACACAGCTGAAGCTTCCAAGAGCAGAGTATGGAGGCCACTCTTTCAGGATAGGGCCAACAACAGAGGCTGCAGATTGTGTCTTCCCTAGGGGAGCAATCAAGAGGTTGGGGAGATGGAAATCTAGGGCCCATTTGGCCAGATCTGCATACCAAAGAACATTAAGGCTTCTTGTATTCAGTTGCAGAATAGTGTCAAGGACAATTGTGGACCTGCAGCATCTTTTTTGTTGTTGGGCATGGGAGTGGGGAACTGGAAGAGAAGTGCACTTTGGTGGGATGCCATAATGAATAGGCTGAGGAACTGGTCAACTGGATCCTCTAGTTGGCAGTGGCAAGGGTAGTGGGATTTTGGACTGGACTTGTGTAACAGTGGGTATGTTGCTCAAAGATGTAGAAGAGAGGTGCAGCTGAAAAGGGGGCCCCTGGACTGGAGACAGAGGACACAGTGCACTAGGAAAATATGGACTTTTGGTGGACTTGGTGGGGCTGCAAAAGCTCCGGGGGGATGGTGGCAACTCAGCAGGTCAGGAGGAATGGTTGTAGGCATGTGATATCTATCTGTTATATTGTTTGCAGCTGTGATTAGTGGAATGTAAGCTTTGGGAGGAGCCCCCATTCACCTGCCTTTTTGTGGTGGTTGGCATGGGTTCGGGATATCAATTCCCGGTTCCTCAGGCATTGGTAGGAATGGGTGACACCTTATGGGCCTTAAGGGTTTAGGCCATTAGTGGCCTACTTCTTGCATTCACACTCATTGTTGGTGTATTATTTAAGTGGAGCAGGACTCATGTCTAAACATGCAATAGACCTACATTTTTGGCAGACAACATACATCCTACAGCAGAGGAACCCGGGGCCAGAAAAAATGGCCCAAGACCTTCTTTTTCACTATTTAATAGGAAGAGAGGGAGCACAGATACAAGGAGGCTGCAGACAGGTGGGTTGCTCTTGTTCCCCTCCACAGATACAGTTACTGAATGCCTGAAGAGCACTTCTTTTGCACCAGGGTCTTTTGAGTGGAGCTCAAGGTTCTAGGGTTTTTTTAAAAAAAAATTAAAAATCCTAGTTAAAACGTACACACCCCCACAAAGTCTAAAACACACATCCATACACAAGGCCCAGATCCCTAAATTCTGCCTTACAAAACAAGCAACAAAATTCAAGGAAGCAGAGGAAGGCTAACTATGCATCATTGCTTTATGTTGCTTATAAGGTTGGTACACAGCACTGAAACTTATGGGAGTAGCACATAGTGAGCAAATAAGCTACAATACTCTACATGTCTTCCCCACCACCACCTTTTAGATGGAGAAGGAGCTTTAGCTCATTCTTGTCTCTTTACCTATAGTCACTTGAGGGGGGGAGCACAACATGTTATCAGTCAAAGCATGCCTGAAAGAAATTGTAGGTTTTATGCAAAATTGCAGCAATTCCCACTTCAGTGACAAGAGTATTACAGCTTGAGAAGTAGAGGAGGGAGTGGAATACCATTGCTATAGATTGCTAACTATTCCCCCCTCTCCACCTTACTGCCTTTTCATCTCTAAAGAAATATGAACATAACTAAAATCAGGTAAGTTTCACAAACAACAGAAAACCAAATGGAGGAATGACAGCAGCTGATGTGTGATGGGATGGGGGGTGGGACTCTAGTGAGTGACCAGAGGAGAGATTCAGCTCACAAAAGAAGGAAGAGTTAAAAAAGATTGAAAGACTGATTAACAAATATCCTTCTTTTCCCCCAGTATGCCATCCAAAGCAGCTTACAACATAGATTTATAACAAAATGCAGTAAAAAAAAAAATCATAATAATAAGACACTTTAAAAGAACTAGCTAAAATAGCCTATCAAAAGAGCACTTATTTAGTTGGGGGAAAGAAAAATTGGAGGAGTCAAACTAAGAGAGAGAGAGAGAGAGAGAGAGAGGTCATAAAAGGCTGGCATAAGAAAACAATTAGGGACGGTGGTCAGTTAAGTGAGTATAGGCTAGAGCTGTTATTCTTATTCTTCTCAAATGACTCCTTGTTCTGCATGTTATGTTCCATGAATAAATGTATGTTAATGTTTACTCATTAATGTTTACTCATATGTTCTGGTAAATTAATAAACATTGTTGAATTAATAAAGTGATACCTGTGATCCGAGTAGTTAAATTAACATCTGGTCTGGACGGATTCCAAGAGTAACGTATCGCACCCAAGGGGTTCACTTAGATAGGAAATTAAGCATACCGGTACTTACTTCTCCTGCTGTTCTCTGTAGATGGTAGCAGTTTGTTTGGGTGCAGCCAGTGTGTAGTCTGGACCCAGGGAGCTAGCTAAGTGGCTTACCTGGTGATTTCCAGGGGCCAAGGCTTTGTAACTCCTAAACATCACAGCATGAGGCAAAATATATATTGCAATGCACTGTTTTTCTGGTGCTGAGAAAGAATTTTTAGAATGATTGCTTCTGAAGTAACCTAATGGCAACTAAAAGGCAGAACAGGTAGTCATGTCTCTGGAAGCACTGGTTATAGTGAGAGGGATGGGATGGGCAGAATAGATTAAGGCTGCAAAGAATGTCTACCCTCTTACCTAGAAATAAATCACATTGAATTCATCCATTTACCTCTGAGTAAACCTATTCAGGGAAGGAAAATAATCAGAAACATGGAAGGGGCAAACATTGAGGAAGAGGGAGGTCAGTAGCCAAAAGGACAGAAAGAAGATGAAGCTAGGACATCAAGATAGGAATTGCAAAACTATAAAATGGGCTCGCATCTCCTCAGGATACCTGCTGGTTAGAACCAAAGCTCAAAACAAAGGTGTTGCAAAGCTTTTGTGTATCTTCAAGTTGCCTGTCAACTTACGGCAACACCATGAATTTCACAGGGTTTTCTTAGGCAAGCAATATTCCGAGTTGTTTTTGCCAATTTCTTCCTCTCTGTAACTCTGTAATGTTTGGTAATTACTAAATGTACCAAAGGGTGGTACAAATAACTTCTGAAGTTCTAGGGTATTGCCTCATTGGAAAAAAATGAGAACCATCATGAATTTAACAGCAAGGGTGTTAGAACTACAAGGTTCAAGATAATTAGAGGCCAGTCACCGTCTCTCAACACAGTCTATCATGTAATGTTAAAATGAGCAGGGGAAAAGTCATGTATGCTGTTCTGAACACCTCACAATTAATGGCAGAATGAAAATATAGTTAACAAGAAATAATACACCAGATTAGGAAAGCATGTAACCAAATCATGACGGTGAGGCACAACAATCATGTCTTTGGACATACTGGAAACTGGAAACACAAGAGAGATTTAGTGTGCCAGATCATGCACATTTAACATTCTACGTATAAATTAACAACTGACAGACTGATGTAGCATTTCAATCTTACAGCAATTTTCAAAAGTGAGCGGCATAACAATTATACAATGTAAGGTGTTCATTTGGCACCTGCAGTCCCAGTAGAAAAGTGTGAGGCCAAAGCTCATGCTCTCCTCATTTGCCTTAACAACAGCAATAATAACTGGGGGAAGAGATGGTGGTGGTGAAGATGATGGTTTTAATCCAAGTCTCATTATAAAATTACATATCAGGATGCAAGTTCATCTTATTATTTCACCAGCACAGCCAGTATTCCTAGTTTGACAAGCAGAAAGGAATAAGATATAATTTGTTAAGAAGTAATTTTGAGAAAGCAATGGAAAGCTTCTCAGTTAAATGGCTGTTAGATTGAGAATTCCTTCCTTCCTTCCTTCCTTCCTTCCTTCCTTCCTTCCTTCTTTTATTCAAAAAAAAGCTGGAACGTGTTCAGAGGAGGACTGGTAGAAGGTCTGGAAGCCACGGCCTATGAGGAGAAGCTTAGGGAGCTGGGTATGTTTAGCCTGGAGAAGAGAAGGTTAAAGAGGCAACATGATAGCTATGTTGAAGGAATGTCACATGGAGGATGGGGCAATTCTGCTTTCTGCTGCTCCAGAGATGAGGACACAGAGCAATGGCTTCAGACTTCAGGAAAAGAAATTCCATCTAAACATTAGGAAGAACTTCCTGATGGTAAGTGAAGTTTGATAATGGAATATGCTGCCTTGGAATGTGATGGAGTCTCCTTCTTTGGAGGTTTTCAAACAGAAGCTGGATGGCCATCTGTTGGGAATGCTTTGATGGTGTATTCCTACATGGCAGACGGTTGGACTCAATGGCCCTTGTGGTCTCTTCCAACTCTATGATTCTATGATGTATATTCAACCTGTATTGTGAGATTTTAGGGCAGTGTAGATAAAATAACAATTTTTAAAAAAAATTCCAAACTAAAACAAGCAAACAGTTTAAACAGGAAAAAACATATTAAACATGGCAAAAAGTTAAGACACTTTGAAGGGTTATAACATTTAAGTACCTTGCACATGTACATTTATTTGAGTAAATTAAGCCCCAGTAGTTTTAATTTAAAAAACGCCTTGTCTCGAACACAGGTCACTTGACTCAGTCTGTCACGCATGAGGGACTAGCACAGACTGAATTTGCTTGCATATGTACAACAGATCATATCACATTACAGCACACTCTGCGATTTAAAAGATTATATCTTAATATGGACCTGTCTATGACCAGTACCTACCCACTATAAAAAGGCATGTTTTACAGCTTAGTGTTAAAGGGCCAGAGCCTATATCTCTTAGCTTCCCAGAGTTAACAAAAACTAAGCAGACCCCTCTGCATATATACATTAAAATTATCAGCCAAACCACACATTAAAATAGCTTATAAGAGATGTATTGGGGTTTTTTTGTTATCCAAATATATACTCTCACATTACTGGGAAAAATAACATATACAGCTTCCCACTACAACTCAATTTCACACCTATCTATACTTCAAAACACTTTAATATGCCAAAGTGAGGCATAATTTCAAAATCCATTTCAGAAATCACTAGGAGCTGTTCTGATGAATTATTTCCTCTGGAACAAAATTTCCCTGTCCTATTTCTCCAGATCTGTCACCAATTCCTTTGGCAAGGTAGAAAGCGTTATGCTACTACAGCAGAGCTGCTTGCCTTCTAAACAAAGACTCTGACTTCCTAAAAGCAATTTTGGTTGGGAGGGGAGGAAGTTTAATAAGAGATGTCAACAAAACATGCCAAAAGCTAACCTGTACTTGATGGTTTGTATTTGCATGATTTCACCCCTGATCCTTACCACAGGTTATCATTTACAAGACGTGATTTGGAATTAGAAGTCTGATGTAGCTGAAAACAGTGACAGATCGTTGAAAGTAAATTCTTGAAAGGATAGACAGAACAAGCTCATGACATACAGGCTGAATAACAAAATTGGATTATATGATCATTTTTCATTTTGATATTTTAAAACACCACCACAAATTTAAGTGGTAAACCAATAAAGCTATAACAATTTCCTGCTTGTTTTAAAGGGCTTTTTGTGGTTTGGTGCCACAATGGGGCCATGTGACTTGCTGCAACAATTTGAGGGCCAAAAATATGATTTTGTTAGACACAAGTGGTCTAAAAGCCAAATGTTTTCCAGCCATCATAGAAGCTGGGAGGCTTCTTCCAAAAAAACATCATTCAGTCACTTGCTCAAGGCAAACAGTAATTTCATGTAAGAATTTGCCATGCAACACTTTTTAAGCCATACTTCAAAATAAAGCAAAATGGTAAAACCTCTATGTTTTCTGCAAGTAGGGATTAAAATACTAGGTACTTAGAATAAGACTCCTTTTCTTCAACTAGATGATCAAGGTGAACACCAAGTTATAGCAACAGCTGTTATGATATAGTTTCTACATCTATACAGATGTTAGTTTGACATTACATTCTCTAGTTTGCATCTTTTATTATGAAACCAGCAGACTAACTTTGCCACCCAAGAAGTTTGCATAAAATAGAGAACTACGGTATAACTGTTAATGTTGGATTACCAGCGGCGGAGCTTGGAGTATGTGGAGGGGGGCAGGAGGCAGCAGGGCTATGGCACAAGAGTCATGGCCACTGTGTGCAAGGGCATGGCTGCAGTGTGGGAGGGCATGGCCAGGGCATGCAGGGGCATGGCTATGGGCTGGAACACCCCCAAAACATTACTGCTTGGGGCGAATCGCCCCCCGCCCCCACATGACTGTGAATTACTGGTGATTAGTGGTCAACTGAGTGACTTTGAACCACTCACTCACTCACTCTCAGCCAGTTGTTAATATAAAAAGTGAGGCAGAAGACAGCTAACTGGAATAAAGGAGGGATATAATGGTAAGTACTAATAAATAGAGAGCAGCTATGGAAAAAAAAGGAGAGGAATGACTGGTGACAGAAACGAGGAAACATTTAGCAAAGCAGGCAATGAGGTACCAAAAGTAGCCAAATGTTGTGCTAAATTCCCGCCCTTCGATTATTCCACATTTGACAAAACCAGAGTGGGTAAACAGTTCCAATTTACTTTTGCCAAGTTAAAGGCCTTAGAAGTCTACATAATTTTAATCCTAAGAGACAGAACAATCCTGCAATAAACTGAACTCATTCAGTGACACCCTCAGCCTTGTTTCAAATCATCATTTGCTATCTATAGCATTCCAACCAAAAGTTTAGATGCCATTATCAAGTGACTCTGCCTTTAAGCCAATTATGTTGTAGATAATTTATAAACATCTTGCCTATCCCTGTTCCCTGGACTCCGGAGTTCCAGCTCATCTGCAGTGATTTTAATAACGACACTCAGTTGCTTCTATCAACATGTGAACAGTTCTTCCATTTTTTACCCTTTCAATATATTGATTTTTAAAAATAATGGCTGACATCCTGTATTGCAGTTATAGATTTCTAATCTAGAATTAATGGATCTGTAACCGCTCTGTATTCAGTTATACTACATATTCACAATCATAGCCTATTGCCACAATTGTAAATGTCCCACTTTAAACTCCAGGGGGCTGCTCCAAGTGATGGAGGGGCACAGCAAGACAATGTGGGCCAAAGCTAACAAAATGAATTTCAACAGAGAGCAATGCAAGGTCCTACACTTTAGCAGAAAAAATGGAATGCACAAATATAGAATGGGGGACACGTGGTTGGATAACAGTACCTGTGAAAGTGATCTAGGAGTCTTGGTGGACCACATGCATGAGTCCAGTTCTGGACACCTCATTTCAAGAAGGATATTAACAAGTTGGAACATGTCCAGAGGGCAACCAAAATGGTGAAGGGTCTCGAAGTCATGCCCCTTGAGGAACGTCTTAGGGAGCTGGGTATGTTTAATCTATAAAAGAAAAGGTTAAGAGGCGACATGATAGCCATGTTTAAATATTTGAAGGGATGTTACATCAAGGAGAGAGCAGGCTTGTTTTCCACTGCTCCAAAGACTAGGACAAGGAGCAATGGATTCAAACTACAGGAAAAGAGATTCTACCTAAACTTCAGGAAGAACTTCCTGATGGTCAGAGCTGTTTGGCAGTGCTGCCTCAGAGTGTGGTGGAGTCTCCACTTTGGAGGTTTTTAAAACAGCCATCTGTCAGGAGTGCTTTGATGTGTGTTGTTGTATGGCAAGGGGTTGGACTGGACGGCCCCTGTGGTCTCTTCCAACTCTATGATTCTATGTTTCAGCCTCCACATGTGATAATCAGAAGCAGGATCCCCACTGCAATTCTTCGTGGCACTGCAGATCACTGGGGGAAGGAGGTCTGAAACATCATCCTGATGCACCCCGATTACTAGCAGAACAGACCCCCACTGTTCAATGAAGCTGCTGAATGTTAAGGTGGGTTGTCAGGGGAGGCAGTCAGGGGACAATACTTAGTTACACATTCATAACTAAGCCAGCAATGTCACATCTTGGCCAAAAACTGCACCCTCAATTTGGCTGCACGTTTCCATTAAAGCAGGGACTTAGGAAGTGCAGCCATTGACCTCTTTTTGTGCCATGAAAATCCTCCCAAGCCCTAGAGCCTCAGTTTCCCCATTTTAAAAAACATTTTGGCATGAAAAATGGGGCCTGTTCCAAGAAAAAAAATGCCTGGAACATGCCCCCCAAAAGCCAGTAAGAGTGAAGCTGTGCCTTTAACCCTCCTTCAAAAAACCCTAGTTACTTCAATTGGCAAATATATGCCCAAAAAAACCCCAGGAAGTAAAAACTGGAAGTGATTTCCAATCACTTCCAAGTTGCATTTTCAAGGCAAAAATACTACCATGCAGCCTGTCCCTACATTAAGGGTGTTCTCACTCCATTTGCTGACGCTTGTATTAAACGATATAGTACCTGCTATGTAGAAAATGCACAAAGATATTTCCCTCTTCCAATATGACAGCATTTGTACTTCTCACATTTTTTGTTATTGTATTTTAATATTTTGCAGTCTTTCTTGGTGCAAGATGACCTTATAATCTAGACCTTGCAACTTTACCTATTTCTCCTGTGGATGTGTCATAATTTAAGAGGTTTAATACATTTCAAAAGACTTTCTGACTCATCTTTGAAATGCTGAAACCTGTATTTTGAAGGGAGGGAGCTACAGAATAAAACAACTCATTGAAGCAACATCCAGATGAGACAGGCAACACTTGCTTGGGGTATTTTATGGCTTTCATAAAATACACATTCAATTAATTCAGTGCTTTGTAGTATGCTGCTTTTCCCAAAGTTATTGCCACTTTGTATCATTCATATTTCATTTTTGTGACAAAGAAAACTCCCTGCCCATAGTATTTTTTCCCTCAGGACATACTTCTCAGATCACTAGCTAACAAGTTTGCTTCCATTTGTACTAAACTTCTATGTCCTTTTTAAAGAGAATTCATAAAGATCCTGAATGTATATAGAAAGCACATATAGCTTGGCCATATACAAATTCCATACCAAGGCATTTCTTGTAGCAACAGTATAAAAGTGTACAGTGCACAATCAAATATATGTAGTAATGAACGTTCCGCAATATTCTGGGGGCTCTGGCTCTTTCCGCCACTTACCTCTTCTTGAAGCCATTGCGTGAGTTTCCAGGGAAAGCCTCTCCCAGGAGGCGAGTGTGACAAGAAGCGCTCCCCTCCGCATTGGCTGCCTGCTGGATGGGAAGAAGCACGATGGCTCCGCCCCTCCTTTCCACAGCCCCCTGAGAGAGGAAGTGCAGCCATTGTGCTTCCTGACATTCTGCACAACAGGTAAGTGCAGGAGGGAGGTGGGAGGACTATGTAATCTCATGTCATTGATGGGAGAAATCCATCAATGATGTAAACCACAACTGTGACGGGTGGCCATGAGATCACAATGGGATCACGACAATGTCATACAGAACCGCTGTCACGATCCCATGTCCATTGCAGGTTGGGAGTGGGAAGCAGAAAGGGCCTCTGTCATGTATCTTTTTTTAGCTTTCTACAAATTCAGAATTAAACACTGGTTGATGTTCTGAAGTTCTACTGCTATGCCAAGATATATCAAAACCACTTTTCAAAATATTTGAATGAAGACAGCAAATGCACTAGGTACATAAATTATATTTTCCCCAACTCACAGCAGTATTCCTATGAACAGAAGTTTCTCCAATATTAAAGAAATGAAGAGGCTAAAGTAAGCATTTTTCTGCTTTAAGAGCACCCACCAGGTTTCAGGCTCAGCAGTTTCAGATGAGGAAGGAAGAAGAGCCATTCAAAGCAAAATTAATCCAAACATCCAGTGATGGAAGGTGCCTTTGAAATATACCCCCCTCCCCCCCCTAAAATAAATACAATGGTGCAGGTGAAAAATTATAGTTAACTTTTTTCCTTCTTTCTCCAAGTAATACGGGCTGGCATCCTTTTGGAAATTTATGACTTCATAAACTAACTTATGGTTGTGCAGTTTAAAATTGAGGCACTGAGAAACAGCTATATTCACAGAAGGGAAGCTTGGTAATAGCTGTATGATTAGGACCATTGCAAAAGTGAAGCAAGCAGCATGACCATTGTGCAACAGTCATGTACAACAGCACAGCATTTTGTGTAACAGGCTGCCCTTGCACAATGGTAACAGGAGGAGAGGGGGCAACACCCCTCCAACAGAGCCACGGAACAAAGGGCAATGGAAAGTAAAATGGATGCCCTGCACCCAGTCAGAAAAATGCTCCTACCTTTCACAGCATTCTGTTGTGCGGAGAGAACAATCCTGTCACAGGACATTTTGCATGATTCCCCAGTTTGCATCATTGAAGTTCTCCAACATGATTGTGCATTAAGCCAGTAACAGAGCTACATCATCATAAGGTTAGGCATCGTAGCCTGTGATGCAGGATCTTGGCCATGGTTTCTATTCTGTGTTTCCCTGCATACTGTATCAGAAAACCAAAATACTAGCAATTTCTATCGATCAATAGGCCTCATTTTACAGTATGTCCTACAGTATGTCCTACATTGATCATTTCTGTAATGCTCCACTGGTTGATGCTCCAGTGTTTGACTAAGATTCTTACCTGGCCTCATACTCCCTTTTCCCCAAGCCCTCAGGGCATTTCTTTAGAACTGTGACATTTTTCCAGTTATATATTCATTAGCACTTCTCTAATTCAATTCTATATTCTCTGTCTTTTCTCCTCATATTCCTGTTTCCCCTGGTTATTGATCCCAGCCTCTTCTATTGTTCAGTTTATTGTCTGTGTCATACCATTCCTTCATCTGATATAGCCCAAGGGCCACTGGTCTCCATCTTCTCCGATTCCTAGGATCCATTCCCACCTACTTTCCAGATGTGAATCTCTCTCCTTAAGCTCTTCCTGTGTAGCTGCACAAATCTTTTACTCCCCCAAATACAGGAACAATACTCTGGGCATTTAGTAGGCCTCCAGATGCAAGTGTGTTTTCAAATGAGATTTATTGTGTAATAGCTCTGCCTCATTCACAGAATTTTACTGCTTCTTCTTTTTAGTGCACAGAACAATGGCTTCTTCCACCCTTTTTTTATCCCAAAGAAAATCTGTTAAGGAAGGAAAGGCAGAATAGCTACACACTACCTTTGAGTGCACCAGCAGTTCTCCATTGGGAACAACTCTTAAAATATTTGTGAAAATTCCATGACATCACAGCAGTTGAAGTTCACTGTCATTACCCCCAAAACTGATATACTTTATATATTTCCTGTGTTCTCTCATTTTAAAATGGCAGAGCAGACAGAACTTTTAGAACAAACCTGAAATTAAGAGTTCATTTCCTTGACAGACATTCTAAATCCTATGATTATCTTTTCAAGGGCGATATGTTGTTACAATCAAGAAAACAAAACAGAAAGTGGCATTGTCAACTGAATTATAACAACAACAACAAAACTTGCAAAAACCTTTCACTGATATACATTACCTTACAGCTCACTGTGCCTCTGGAGGTTTACCACTTTCAGAGCCTACAGATGCCAGATTATTCAAGACTTAAAAGTCCACTGAACTCCCCAATGGTAGTACCAAAAAAGGGGTGAATACAGAAGGTACAAAGTGCATTTCTAAGGAAGAGGAGCTTTGTCCCACCTTTAGTTTTCTGAGAAAGTGGCACACACTCATGTTCTCTTTGAGTTTGCATACCTTCAAGCTGTTTCCGTCGTATGGCAATCCTAAAATGAACCTAGCATGGGGTTTTCTTAGCAAGATTTATTCAGAAGAGGTTTGTCATTGCCTTCCCGAGGCTGAGAGAGTGTGACTTGCCTAAAGTCACTGAGTGAGTTGCCATGACTGGGGTGGGGGATTATTTGAACCCTTATCTCCTGGACTCCTAGTCCAGCATACAAACCATTACATTACCCTGCCTCTAACTATTTTCTCTGTGATGAGTCATTTTACTTTGATGGTTATAACTAGTATGTGTATAGGGCCTTTCCTTCAATTAAACACTAATGCCCTGAATTTAGGGTGACTTTCTTATCTTGGGAGTGCTCTCTTACCAAGTCAGTGTTGTATATGTCTTTTCTCTTTACGTACTTTCAATGAGGAACAAATGTACCCATGAAGCTTTAGGTCTGGCTCTTCCTCCTAGGCATATTTATGAACTGAGTAAACAGAACACGGGGCATTTGCTTCATTCTGCAGACACCAAGGACATATTCACAGAGCACTTGAGAAATAAAGAGCTCCAAAAGCTGTTCTACATCTGTAGTTTGAGCCTGTCAACTCCCATGTAGGATTTGGCTGGCCCTACATCAAATATTTGCATTTCATGAAAGTACAGCTGTAAGTTCAAAAATAATGTACTAAGTTAAAAGATGGCAAGAAGAAAAACACCATGCTTATCACTGAGGAAAATATGGGTAGGGAAAGGTCTTTTTTCTGTGCAGAAAACAACAGATAATTCATACTACTTGCACAGAAGTCTGTCTCCTGCTGATATGAATGCCAGGCTACCACCACACTTAGATCCAGTTTAGTAATTACATTTAGTAGAAAATATGTTTCCTTATCAGACTTTGGAGATGTGGAATGGAGAGAGAGAAGAGGAGAGAGAGAGAGCTTGGTGAGTTATGTTTTGTTGACCCCAGAGCAAGACTGGTAATTTTTTTTTTAATTCAACTGAGGTAAAATTCCTTTATATTCCAAGAGAATATTGCTTGCTTTAAACATTTCTCTACTATGCTGTGAGCTGTAAGTTGTGACACGCTGGACTGTTTCTAAAACATTATTTCGTTTTTTAGAAAGGTCATCGAATCATGGCAAAGGATCAGCATGCCACTCTGCTTGGGTATTTGAATGTTATTACTTCATTCTACTAAATTTAATCATCAAATTTATTCATCTCATGAGACGTTAATTTTCTTGCAAGCGCAATTATATTTCACAGCAGGCCTGCTGATTACGCAGACACAGAGAAATAATTCATCAGGAAATTACAAAAAGAATTAATCACCAACAACTTGTATAGCAAAAATCACTAAATGTTGGAGTTTTGCTAAATAATTTAACAACTTCATCCTCACAAAATCCTAAAGGGGAACATGCACATATTCACCAGCAAAACAGGGAGCACATAACCCATAATTAAAGTTTACATTCCTAATTGTGCTGGAAAGAAGAAGTTATTATTTAACCACTTTCAATGACTGTGTTGAGGATACCACTGGTGGTAAACATGATGTTTCATGAGCTGCAACTTTAAAATCCTAAAAAAACAAAGAAGAAAAAGTTACGTTATATAGATTATTGTTCCTAGCTTTTACTATACCACAGTTATAACCAGCAGATATTTAACTGCCATACATTGAACCCTCTGTACCTAATGAAAGGAGACTGTCTTGTGATAATCCTCAAATAACTATTTTTCTTTTCTTTTTTTAAAACTTCTATTAAAGATAATATAACTACAAAATTCAACAGAACAAAATACTTGTTTTAAGAACAAGATAACACGCAGCGAAATCAATGCACGAACTATGTCCTGTATTTTGATATTTAATCTTATACTACCTTTGCTGTTGTTGTGTGCCTTCAAGTCAATTGTTAACTAAAGGTTAATCCTAGTGGACTAAATGGTGCTTATTCCCAGATAAAGATGTGCAGGATTGTAACCTAAGGCCATGATCCTGTTCCCACTTACCTGAAACTAAGGCCCTCTGAACCCAATAGCATATAACCTCTGAAATACACAGGATGGTGCTACACAACCCTATCAATATTAAAAATATCTTGCTATGTTTTGTAAAAGTTAAATTTTGTAACTTCAATCTAAGTCCTTTCTACGACGGGTCAGAGGTGGGTATGTGCAACAGAATGAACATGTATTAAATGTCAAAGCATTATAATACCTTTATAACAACAGATGACAAGGTGTTCAAAATAATCCTTTCAGTCATAATCATGTGCATCAAAAAAATCATTGTCTAAAGCATAAGGCGTCTTCTGTTTCTTTGCATCTTGTTCATTTGTGTCATCTTCTTTTGTATCTAAAAGTCAGGTATATGTTATTTATACATTAAAGCAAAACCTGCACATTTGTACCATAGTAAACAATATCTCTTATATGGACAGAGCTTGAAACATTAAAGAGTCACACATTAGTCACTAGTAGTTCATCCTATAATGTAATTTATTAGCTGTTATTTCTTACCTTAAAGATAATGTGTTGTTAGCATTGTTGCTCATAATTGTTATTTTCAAGCTCAGCATCTTAACTTTACAGAACAGTTCCACTGTATGAACCTTAATTGCTTCAGTGTTGACTAAAATCAATAAAACTCTTTATAATTCAAAGGCCCTTTCCGTAGGACCCTCTCATCCTGGCATGGGGACAGGAGAGAAGTGGGACCATGATGATGCTACTGCATGATGTTGTTGCAGTCATGTCCTTCTCCCATCACGAATCAGCGCAATAGCAGATTAAATCATTGACAGGTTTTCCTTGTCAATGACATGTGATCGTGCTGCCATCCCACACTAACCTGGCCTACGGAAGCTCCAGAAGCACAACGGAGGAGCTTCCTACCCCAGCACAGACTAGGAAAGCACCCAGCTGCACTGTGGAAGAGGTGTGTCCATCGTGCTTCCTTTGGCAGAGAACCAGCCAGTGTGGAGGAGAGTGTTCATGTCCCCTTCTCATCCCGGCAGAGGCACTACCAGGATTGAGACCAGGCGATGATGGAACCAAGTAGGGTAAAGGAAGGGCTTAAATCAAATAATTTTTTTAAAAAGGATATCCCCCAACAAAAGCATTGCTGATAAAACATGGAATTAGTTTTATGCAGTAGGAGCCTTGTTTACTACTATCCAAAAATAAGGGCCAAAATACATTGTGCCATTGCAATGCTTGTGCCAGAACTTCCTTTCCAGCTTCTGCCCCACCCCATGCAGCCCCCTGAGGCTACTCAAATGCAGGTTCCCTAGTCCTCTGGAACATTTTTCAGGGGTACAAAAGGAAGGCTATAGTGACAAGAGGAAGTTTTCCCACAACTCGATTTTGCTCTTTTGCCAGCAGAAATGTAGTGTTGGATCATGCCTCAAATGTTTCTATGGGATCAGCACCATACTCTGGAACTTTATTTACAACCTTTTATGACAAACAACCTTTGCTGGTAAGCTTAATTATTTCCAGTACATAATCTTAACAGTAGAGTTATTAAGAGGAGGGAAACAAGTTCCCCACTGTGGGATTCATGGGAAAGATTTTAGAACATTTATCACACAGAAGACAATGTACGGTAACTATAGCAATATCCTTTCAACATCTACAGTCTAATCACTCAGCACTACAGACAGTCAGGTCTACACTGCACTAGTTTAGGCCAGGAAGACTTGTATTAAATTATTATGGCTTCCATTGTATACAAATTTAGCAAGATTTATTTATTCCCTTTTATTCTGCCTTTCCTCCAATAACCTTGATGATGGAATAAATGGGACTGTCCTATTTAACACTCAAGAGTGTTGTCTGGGTAACTTAGGCTGGGAGATGGTTGACAGCCCAAAGTAACAGCAAAAGCGGACCTTAACATTCTTTGTAACAGTGAGGTTGTCACCAGAAACATCAGCTTTATCTTAGGCCACTTCTGCACTATACTGTTACAGTCCTATTATTCCACTTTCAGCAGCCTGTGAAATTCTGGGGTTTGTAGTTTACTGAGGCCAAATTGCTCTCTGGCTGAGAATTCTAAATGACCCTCCCTCAACAGCAAGCCCCAGGATTGCACTGGATGTTGAAAGTGGAATAATAGCACTATAACAGTGTAGTGTGGAAATAGCCTTAGATTGCTCTTTCTCCACTGAAGTTGCATATCCAGCTTATCCCCACCTCCCATGTCCTGATACTGTTGATTTTCCTACCCCTGCATCATTTGGTGGTAGAGCAAGGAAAGAACAGTGTAAATATATCAAGAATGGGGCAAAATGCTACATGCCATGGCAAGAGATAACTCAACATAGGGCTGTCATTTTCAGACCTAGGGAGAGACAAAACAATATTCCACCAGAAAATACATGAATGACCAGAAATATAAACCTGGACCTCTATAGTGCAACACTGAGTTCACTATGTCAGACTGATTCTCAATTGATTCTATGGAGGGGAGATTTTAATAAAGTTCTCCATGATTTCATTCCTATCTCCAAACTATAAACAGAAGCAAATCTTTGTTCTGTACAAGTCTCTTATTTCATTTTCCACAAGCCTTCCAGCTTGTGGCAAATGAAATAAATGATACAGAATCCCACAACTGACAGCTCATTCATTACCCAACACTAATTCATTCCCAGGTTATTGTCCACATTTTTCCTTAATATTTTCATGTCCCCACACTTAAAGACATCATCACATAGTACTTGCTTTTTTTTTAAGGGCAAAGACATTGTTTCCTCCCTCCTTTTTATGCCTACAAATTAGTTTTTTGGGGGGTTTTGCATTTTGGTCCCTATGTATATTTACTTTGTAGTGAAGTCTAGTATGTTTCAATGAGACATACTCTGCAATAAGTATGCACAGGATTGTAACCATGGGGTACACTGTGCCAAGACTCAGGGAAAAAAAAGAAAGAAAAAGTTTTATTTTAAAAATTGCATTGTGCCTCAGGGACTGTACAAGCTAAAGAGCTGAAAGAAATAATATTTCCGATCCAATATGTGGAAGAACTCAGTGAAAGAAGGCAAACGTCCATCCGGAGGAACTAGATTGTACACATAATCATATTCTGAGAAATGGCATAACCATTACTGCTGAAGTTCTCAGCCTGAGGCAGACCTGAAAATGTTCCTACAACATGGCAATGGAAATGAAAATAGACTCTTCTAATGGAAAGTATTAGGCAGTTCTACAGGCACAGTGGTATTGATACATCTGCAATATAAACAGAATAATAATACATAGGATGTACCTTTTAGGTCCTATAATTGCACCTCTTCCCTACAAAAAGTAATTGAAAGCACAATGCATTTTTTCTCATTACGTTCATGATACTCAGTTATCTACCTAAAGTTAATCAACCAAGAAATGAAAACTATATGTGAGAGAAAGAATAAATAGCCTGTTGTTGTTATTACATGAATTCTAACACAGCAGTGGAGGTTTGGGTATTATAAAATTAACTTTTGAGTATTTTAACATTTTTGCCTAAGCAACAATCCAAATGCACTGATTAACAGCAGCAGAGAAATTTCAAGAAATGCAATTTAAAAAACTGTGCCAGAAGGCTTATACATGGAATACATATGTTAATATGTATATAAATACACAAAGAGGTTGACAGATTGAGGGGGGGAATGAGAGAGAGAGAGAGATCAGTACATTCGTTTTCTAGAATGCACTGAGATCCATCAGTAGGCAACAACATCTTGGATTTATTCAGCTGCTGTAAACAGAGGCTGGGAAGACTGGGAAGATATAAGCAGAAGTAAAATGGATGGAGGGTTTGAACAAAGGCAAGATTCTACTAAGGTTCTATTTAATAAAAAAAATACCTGGATCCAGAGACATAACACTTGTGTTTAAAATCTCTGAAGTATCATCTCATTTCTCATTGGAAAGTGAACATACTAGGTTGGAAGTACTGCAAGAGTTGGCCTTGAAAATATCACTTCCCAAGGAACTCATGAAAAGAACAGGTTGCTTACCTGTAACTGTGGTTCTTCGAGTGGTCATCTGTGCCATCATACACTAGGAGCTTTAGCGCCTGCGCGGTAGCGTTCGGAAACTTCTAGAGCTTGTTCGCTTGGCGGGAACCCCTCCCCCACGCCGGTACTGCGCATGCTCCTCCCGCCGAGCAACGGTCTGTCCTCAGTTCTGTCGTCCGCCGTAGAACCTACAGGGACCTGAGAAAGAGGGGAGGAAGGGCGGGTGTGTATGATGGCACAGATGACCACTCGAAGAACCACAGTTACAGGTAAGCAACCTGTTCTTCTTCTTCGTGGTCTCTGTGCCTTTATACACTAGGAGACTGTGTAGCTTACCGGTCGGACGGCGGGTCAGGTCCTACAGCACGGAAGCCAACACCTCACGTCCAAACCGGGCATCTCTGCGCGACCGGCAGTCGAGCCTGTAGTGGCGCACGAAGGTCGATGGTTGGGACCAGGTCGCCACACGGCAGAGTTCATGCAGGTCAACTCCTCGCAGGAGGGCCGCAGAAGTAGCCACAGCTCTGGTGGAGTGGGCTCGAAGCAGGACTGGCGGAGGCTTCCTCGCGAGCTCATACGCCAGTTCAATAGTCCTCACCACCCACTTGGAGAAGCGCTGGGTGGACACTTTTAGGCCCTTCCGACGTCGCCCATAGCAAACAAAGAGATGCGGCGTCTGTCGGAAGGAAGCAGTCCTGTCCTTGTAGAAAGCCAATGCCCGACGCACATCCAGGGAGTGGAGGGACCGCTCCAACGGTGTCGTCGGGTTCGGGAAGAAGGCAGGCAGGATGATGTCCTGGTTGAGATGGAAACTGGACACCACCTTAGGCAGGAACGAGATGTCAGGTCTCAGGACCACCTTGTCCCTGTGGAAGACCGTGAAGGGCTCATCGGAACGAAGAGCTGTGATCTCACCCGCTCGCCTCGCTGAGGTCACCGCTACCAGGAAGGCAGTTTTCATTGTCAGGAGCCTGTCATCCGAGGTCGCCATCGGCTCGAAGGGCGGCTTCGTCAGCTGCGAGAGCACCAGCGAGAGGGACCATGGCGGTAGCGGCGGCGATACCGGCGGGTAGAGATGATGAAGTCCTTTCAGGAACCGCTTAACGGTATCGTTCCTGAAGAAGGCCGAGGCAGCAGATCGTGGCGGTTGGTATGCCACGATCGCGGAGAGATACACCTTCAGGGATGGAAACGCCAGGCCCTGTTGCCGGAGGTGCAGGAGGAAGTGCAGGACGGTCGAGAGCCCCGCGGGCGATACCGGCTCACTCCTCTCGTTAGCGAAGGTCAGGAAGCGTCGCCACTTGTATTGATAGTTGCGACGGGTGGATTCCTTCCTGGCCGCGACGAGGACGGTACCGAGCACGGGATCGTCTAGTGCGATATCCTCCAGGCATGGAGGGCCAGGCGTGGCAGGTCCGGATGGAGGACTCGGCCGCCGGAGTGGGAGAGCAGGTCCGGTGTCGGTGGCAACCGGAGCAGGTCGTCTCGCGCGGCTTGTAGCAGGGGTGCGAACCAATGTTGCCTCGGCCAGTACGGGGCTACCAGGATCGCGTCGGCTCGGTCGGCGAGGATCTTCGATATCGTCCGGCCGAGCAGCGGGAACGGCGGGAACGCGTAGAGGAGTTCCCCGGTCCACGGAAACTGGAAAGCGTCCCCGATGGAGGCACGATCGTGGCCCGCTCTGGAACAGAATCGGCGACACTTCGCGTTTTCCCTGGTCGCGAAGAGGTCGATCGATGGTTCGCCCCAGCGGTCCCGAATCAGTCTGAACGCCTCTCCGGAGAGAGACCATTCATGATGGGATGAGGTGTCCCTGCTGAGGGCGTCTGCCGTGGTGTTCTCCTGCCCGGCCAGGTGAACCGCCACGGGATGCGTGTGCAGGCGAATGCACCATTCCCACAGGTCGAGCGCGATGTGGAGCAGGGTCGTGGAATGAGTCCCACCTTGTCTGTTGATGTAGCAGACGGCGGTGGTGTTGTCCGTCAGAATCAGGACCGTGCGCCCCGCCACGGCATGGCGGAACGCCCGTAGGGCTTTCCAGACGGCGAGCAGCTCCAGCGCGTTGATATGGAGAGCGGTCTCGTCGTCGGTCCATCTGTCGCGGACTCTGAGATCGCCGCAGTGGGCACCCCATCCATACAGGGAGGCGTCGGTCGTCACCGTCACCTTCGGTGTCGGCTATTGGAAAGGCATCCCTGACATGAGATTGCATCGCGACTGCCACCATCGGAGGGATGAGCGGACGTCTCCCGGCAGCTGCAGTCGGAGTGTCTGTTCGTCTCGCAGGGGGTCGAATATGCGGACGAACCAGTGTTGAAGAGGTCTTGCTCTCAGCCTTGCGAGATATGTCACAGCGGTCGTCGCAGCCATGTAGCCCAAGAGCTGCTGGACGCCTCTCGCAGATAACGTCGGGGCCGTACGAGCGTGAGCGGCGGCCCGGATCAAGGTTCGTGCTCGAGACTCTGGTAGGTACGCCCTGGCGGAGGTCGAGTCGAGCGTCGCCCCGATGAAGTCCAAGATCCTCGCCGGCTCGAGGTGGGACTTCTTCGGATTCACTCGTAGACCAAGGCGGGTCAGGAGGGACAACGTCATGTGGACGTCGTGGTAAAGTCTCTGTTTGCAGGACGCCACCAACAGCCAATCGTCGAGGTAGGGGAAGACGGAAGCGCCCTTCGTCCGCAGGTAGGATACCACCGGGGCCATGCACTTGGTGAAGACCCTTGGGGCAGTCGAGAGTCCGAACGGCAGCACCTTGTACTGGTAACAGGTGTCGTCGACTGCGAAGCGGAGGTACCGTCTGTGCTGCGGGCGAATGGCGATATGGAAGTATGCGTCTCGGAGATCGATGGAGGCGAACCAGTCCCCTCGATGTAGGAAGGGTAGGATCGACGGTATCGTGACCATCTTGAACCTTTTGGGGCGGATGTAGTAGTTCACCCCTCTGAGGTCTAGGATCGGCCGGAGGGTACCGTCGGCTTTCGGTACCGTGAAGTACCTGGAGAAGAAGCCGGTGGTCTTGGCCTCTTGCGGGAGCCGCTCGATCGCCCCTTTCTGGAGGAGGGATTGGATCTCTTCCAGGAGGGCCGGACTCGACGGCGTGGAGTAGTAAACGCCGCGAGGAGGAATATCGAGAAACTCGATGGTGTAGCCAAGACGGACGATGGAAAGCACCCAAGAGTCCGTAGTGACATACTGCCACTCCGCTAGGTGTCGAGCGAGAGTCGGTCGGTCTCCGAGCGCTGATGGTAGGCTGAAGAGTGGGTATTGGTGGGTCCTGCCAGGCACGTCAAAACCGAGACTTTGTCTCGGAGGAGGACTTCTTCGACGAAGCCGGGCGCCGCCTAATCGTGCGTCTGGCCGATGAGCCGGAGGACGGTCTCGACTGTCCAGACTGGGCCGAACGCTGGAACGACGAGGTGGAAGATCGTCGCCAGGATGGGCGGAAGGTGGAGGCCCTGCGGGCCTGCGTGGCCGGCTGCAGCCCGATCTTTTTTGCGGTCAGTCTCGCCTTGACGAGATTGTCCAAAGCTTCGTCTGTGGACGAATTGAATAGGCCTTCACCGTCGAAGGGGAGATCTTCAATCCTCCTTCTGGTGTCCTCCTGGATGTCGGCCGGTCGCAGCCAAGCATGGCGGCGGAGGCCGACGGATCCCGCCATGACCCGGGAGGCGATCTCCACTGCGTGCCGGGAGGAGGCCATCTGGTGCCGAGCGATGGAGATAGCCTCATTGAAGATCACGGAGGAGGCTTGGCGGATGTCCTCCGGTACCGCTTCCATCGCCGGTTGCAGGCGATCGAGCACTTTCTTCAGGTATGCCGCGAGGCAAGCCTGAGTGTTGGACAGCCTGATCTGCAAGGAGGCAGCCGAATAGAACCTCCTTGCGTAGGCGTCCAACTTCCTGCCCTCTTTGTCCGGCGGGGTGGTGTGTTGCCTGCCGGAGCCCTTCGTCTGCGCGGACTCGACGACCACAGAGTTCGGTGCAGGGTGATTAAATAGATAACCGGCGTTATCCTTCTGCACCCTGTAGAGGTGTTCTAACCGCTGCGGTATCGGCTGAGCCGAGGCCGGTCTATCCCAGGCGGCCTTCACCAGTCTGGATACCCGGGGCAGGAGAGGCAGCGGGGCCGTGGAAGGTCGCTTCTCCTCGAAAACGGAGAAGGCTGGATCGTCATCCTCCGGCTCCGCATCGGCGATCTTAAGGCCGAGGGTAGTGGCCATGCGGAGCAGCATCGCAGAGAACTGGTGGACGTCCTCTGGAGCAGAATCTGGGATCGGGTCCCCGAATCCCAACGGAGGAGACTCCTGGGAGGCCGCCTCAGACACCTCAGACTCCGCACTCGAGTCGTACGACTCCGAGCTCGGTGAGTCCTCTCGCCGCTCGCTGTTCGGCTCCTTCGTAGTCGCCGCAGGTGTTGCCTTCCTAGGCTTCTCCGCAGCCGGGGCGGTGGTAGCAGCAGCGTCCCGCTTGGGATGGCTGACCACTGACTTCACCCTCTTGGTGGTGACCGGGGTAGTCTGGCAGGCTGACGTCGTCGTAGCCCGCTCAGTCACCACCGACTCCGTAGGGCGCGTCGCCGTTGCCGTGACCCTAGGAGGTGGCGATATCGCCCGATACCGTGGTGAAGGCTCCCTCGCCCTATGATATCGAGGGGAGGGAGAGCGGCTGAAGGAGCGGCGGTCCGACGGAGATCGGCTTCGGCGTCGACGGTACCGAGCCTCGTCCCCTCTAGGCGAGCGCGATCCGCACTGTCGACGAGGTGACCGGGACCTCCGGAAGGTCTCCCAGCGACTCGGGCCACGATGGTACCGATCCCGGTACGATGGCGAATGCGACCGATAGGAGGCCGGGCGCTCTCTCCATTCAGATTCCCTCGCGTACCTGGCCACGTAGGACGCCGAGGTGTATCTGGAGGCAGACGAGCGAGGTTGTTCCTCTCTTGTCTCCCTCGGAGGCGGCGAGGCCACCGGACGCTCGGAAGAGCGGGACCGGGACCTGAAGGAGGTCGAACGCCGCTCCGGAGAAGCAGAGGGCTCTCTCTGCTGCAGGTCGGCCGACCTGCGACGGCTAAGAGGGCGGTGGCGCTCCTCCACCAGGGTTGGAGGGTCTGCCACAGGCGAGTCCGGGCGCTGTTGGGGAACGTCCTCGATCTCATCCTCCGAGAGGTCGACGGACTCGCCTCGCCCTTTGGAAGGCTGCTGAGTAGGAGGAGGAGTAGGAGGTTGAGCGTCCCCAGCCGGGGAGCGCTTCTTTTCCTTCTTCTTCTTCTTCTTCTCCTTCTCCTTGCCCTTGCCTCCGTCCGGAGCAGGGCGCTTTTTTGCAGGCGTCTCCGTAAGGGGAGCCTCAGCCTTCCTCGCCGTCGAGGATCCTTTCGCTGACTTGGCAGCCGCCGACAGCTTCGGGATCCTCGGTAACGCCGAGATCGGCGTTTTCGTCGGTACCGAGCCCGATACCGACGAGGTGGACGGAACGGCAGCCGCCGATACCGTCGATGGCGTGGTCGTCTTCTTGTCGGCCATCTTGGAAGTGGAGGTCTCGTCTATCGCCCGCAGAGACTGTTCCCAACAATAAGATTTGAGTCTCGCGGAGCGGTTGCGAAGAGTTTGGGGAGTAAAATCCCTGCAAATTGGGCAAGTCCGGATGTTGTGGGACTCGCCCAAACAGAAGAGACACTCCTTATGGCCGTCGTTGAGGGCAACCTTGCGGCCGCAGGACACGCACTTCTTAAAGAGCGCGGACATAAGACGAAGAAACGCCAAACTCCGAAATCCAAAAAGACGAAAACCGAAGGGGGAGTCCGAAAGAGAGGTCAAAGACAGTCCGAAAGTGAAAAAACAGCAAGCCAAGCACGACGTGAGAGGAACAAACTAAAGAACCTTCCGTACGCGGCGGCGGACGAGAAAGAACTGAGGAGAGACCGTTGCTCGGCGGGAGGAGCATGCGCAGTACCGGCGTGGGGGAGGGGTTCCCGCCAAGCGAACAAGCTCTAGAAGTTTCCGAACGCTACCGCGCAGGCGCTAAAGCTCCTAGTGTATGAAGGCACAGAGACCACGAAGAAGAACCCAAGGTTCAAACCAAAGCCAACACACGTGACAACCCCAGCCTGTGCTAGGAATTATGGGAATCTGCAGCATCACAACAAATATTTGATATGGCTCACTAGCTGCCTCTTAACCACTGCTTTATTAAATCGTTAGACTAGATTAATTTATGAATCAGCAACACATTTTATCATTAGCAACAAGAGTGAGAGCAAACAATAAAACAATTATGTCTTAAAGACAATTAGCTAACAGGCTATGAGCCAGCACCGTTTAAGTGAGTAGTGATGTCCCATGAAGAACATATTCATACAACCGAAGATTAAAGTTGTGCTTCAATTCACCCACCACACAGCACATGAGATACAGCTGCTGGTGTCTATCCAACAGAAACTTCAAGAGATTGCTATACAAGGGGGAAAGAAACAATGAAAATGACTGTCACAATTCAGAGGCACCAACAAGCAGTCTGACACAGGAATACAGATCCATGGAAAATACACACACGTTACAAGCAGGACGAAGCATAGTATAGTACTGAAAAGAAGAGAGGTTATCTTCCATTTCTGAGTGAAGTGAAATAACCGTGAAAGCAAAGACACCTAAACAACAGGGCATTTTTGCCTCAAATAAATTTAAATAACGTGAAAAACTGGACCCAAACCTGCAAAACAATGCCAATTTACCCTCTAACAATATCACAAACCACAAATGATTAGATCCAATAATGTCTATAGATTTCCTTTCCACATCTCGCATCATAGGCTTCAGAGCATACCAAAAGCCTAGTTCTGTTACGCTGGTTTGAACCATAAAGGCGAACAAAGTTTACTACACAAGGGAACAGTTGGGAGAAGACAGACAGGCAGGGACAATATTGGTCAAAAGGGACTAAAAGCATGCAGTTTTAATGGGGTGAAAGCTATCTGATTGGTTAGGGAGTGATGCAATAGGCCCAACCTGACATCACTGCCATTATTGGTATACCCTGCTACCTGTGGTGTGGAGTTGCTGGCCCAAAGCATGGGGAATAGATGGGCTTAAAGCATGGGAGAGTTACATCTTCCACATTATTGTCTCACTAGTTCTTGACTCACCCACATATGGAACCTAATATTGCACATGATCACATGTATATGTGTAATAACCCCCTGCAGTAGATTATCACCAGGAAAGAGTTTTCCTTTTACCACAGAGATATTATCTACTGCAGGGCACAGATATATAACTGTTTCTAAACACTGCACAAAATCCACAGCATCCCTAATCTCACCACAGTAGTCAAGGACAGTGTGTTAGTAGATAGTGCCAGCCCACGTGCACTGTAGCAAACAATACAGAATAACATTCTGAGCATGCTAATAGAAGGAAATTCACCCTCATGAATGACAAATTCTGTCTCCAACTCTCTTCTGTATCAATAGCACTTCTAGCAAGTTGACAAGAGTCCACATGATCCTCTGGCTGATCACTATCTCTTCTTCCCAGCTAGACAGTATGAGTGCTCCATCCTTTTCTTGTAGGGAAGCAATGCCATCCAAATCTCTCTCAATGTCTTTACCATCAATTCTTATAAAGAAAGTCTGGAGCACTTCAGCTACACGAGACAGAGGTGGAGTAGTATTATTGACACTGCCTGTGCTGCTTTCAGTCTTTGCTAGGGATCCAACTATGCCAATTTCTATCTCTTGCTCAACCATGGAACAAAAAAATGCAAGTGTGTACATGATGGTGTCCAAATGGTTTTGACAACTAAAAAGCACAGTGATGTATGTCAGTGGTATACTCATCAGGTCATGATCAAGGACTGGCATTACTCAACAGCCCCTCAGTGGTTCCCAGAGGCAAGTCAGTAGAAGGGATCATCTTTTCCAGATAAATCTAAAAATGCTTTGTGGAACCAACTCCATTTTATCCCTATATGGATGACCCTCCAATAGAGCCAAGCCTTATTCAGAAAGGGTATGAAAAATGACAAACACACAGCTAGTAGTCAGTCTGGCACCACTGCTCTTAAACACCGTGACCCTTGTACTCACTGGATTTGTCTAAGCGGCACAAGACAGAGGAGCTCCGTATAGTCAGTTCCTGAACTATACAATATTCCTTCTCTACCAATTAATGAGACCACACACTCTGTAACTGTGAATATTATAACTTATAAGCTACATTCACACACCAAAAGTGACATTGTCTCTCATTAAAAATTGCAATGTAATGGAGTTAATACTTAGTTGGGAAGAGGAATTAATTATAACTAACTAGTTATTTCTAAGCTCTGAAGCTATGCAGCATTATATCCACTTTCGCTACTACATAATATATCCTTAACTGATGCAATTTGGATCAAATGACTGATTAACATTATCGGGAGCACAGGGTGAATAGTCATGCTGTTTTATAATTGTCAAGGGAAATCATACATCCAGTTTGATCTTCTCTCGTGTTCACTGATTGTGATTTGAGTCTGGGTATAAGGCCTCACTTATGATTCACTTCCTGCTGATATCTCTGAGTCATACAGTGTATTCCTGGACTGCAAAGAACTATAGCTCTCTTTACAGAGAGTTTACCACTGTCCAATTTCTTGCAAGCATTTCAACATTCATCTCCTGTGCTTGCTTCATTCGGATATGATGTACTGCCTCACTGCAAAGTAGAGGACGCAATGGACACAATGTTCTTTCAATGTTAAAAAAACCCAGCAATTAGGAACTGGCAATATACAGCAATATTTCAGAGAGAGGGCATATGATCGGTGAACCTGTTTCATAGCTTACACAGCAATGGTACTTACAGTATTGTATTGCTCCTGCAGTGTGCTTCTGCTGCAACGCTGCTACCATTGATTATCTCCCCTACACTTGTGTTATGGGGGCCAGAAGTTAATTCACATACAAACCAGAAGTTAATTAGTGTTAAAGTGAATATGCACCTTCTGCTTTTAAACTATATATAGTAATTACATTTAAAACTTATATTGAATTTCTGCTATATCCACAGCAGTTAACAGCTAACAAAATTGTCCTACTCTCCCAATGCTATTAAAAGGAGACTTCACTTACCAAATACATATCGATTCACGGTCATCATCCCAAGGACATTTACACAGCACTTCTTCTATTGTCTTTTAATCTTTTTCACTGAGTTTTTCATTCATGATCTGTTGCTATTTCTACTTTTAGTATTTTTATAGCTGTTTCATTACTGTTGTCTTTTTTCCTCTCTTGTTATTTTATTAGGAGTTCTTGTTTGATTTTGCATTTTTAAATGTTTTAATGAATGATTGTATTTTTTATTGCTTCTAGATGTCATTTTTTATGCTTGGAGTCAAAATGTAAATATTTTAAATACACTAACTTATGTTATTGTATGATCACTGGAATGTTCATGCTAAGAAGTGGTACAAAACAGAAAAGAACAAACCACTGAAGACTTAAGCAGTAGTATAGAGACTGAACACTTCTGCTCGTTATTAATTCCTAGCCTGAGGAAAAATAACAACCAAACAGCATCAGATAAAAAGGCAGAGGGATGTACAAAAAATGCAAGTACAAGGCAATCAAAAGGAGAAGGGCAACTTTAAGAGCAAGCTGAGACCACATGGCTAGGGGAGTAGAAGTGTCCATTGTTGCTTTAGGAAAACGCTCGATAGCAATGATGTCTTTTGTAGCAATACAAAAAAGCTTACTTCACTTTCTTCACCCACCATTTTTCCTGGTTTTTAAATCCAATTTGTCGAGCTACTGATTGAAATTCAGCCAGCCCACTCTGTGGCAGAACACAGGTGGGCCAAACTGAACTTTCTTCTAAGTTCTCTAATGTCATCAAAACCTTGGCTTGGACAGAACATTGTAGGCAAAGCAAAATACCACAGGAGCAGCTGCAAAGTTCCTGACTTCTAAAAGCAGCATTCTGAAAAGAGATATAGCCTCCCCTGTAAGAGGACATTGCACGTAACACATGGTTTTTGAGAGCGTAAATGGAAGGCATCAACCCATCTAATAATGATATATGCTTATTACAGGATAGTGTCATCCACAGATTTAGTAGTAGATCTCTGTCACTTGCTTTTAGTTATGAAAAGTGGCTTCCAGGCAAAAGCATTTTCTTTCAGTCTTTATCATTATGCAGGTACATATGGTTTTACATAGCAATGATAGAGTTTTCTCACTAGAAAGTGTACCAAGAATGTCAGGCACCCAAAACAGGCAGAGAGGGGAATCTGATATTAGATCATATACTTAAATGAAATTCATTTGTTGAAGACACACATTTCCCCAATTAATTTCTCAAGCTTTTGCCCTCAGAAAACTGCAGCAGCTTTTCCATCTGCTGCTTCATGAACACATGCCATGACTGTTATACATTTCTTTCTCCTTGGAAATGAGTGTTATCTAGCCTCTGAGCTGACAAAATGGGTTTTAATAGCCATGACAGGAACAAAGATAATAATTCTCAAGAATGTAATGAAATAGCTAGTACAAGACTTACGTTGAATAGGTCACCGGATTTTAATACATAACTGGAAAAGATTTTAGGAGAAATAACAAACATTTAGCACTGTCTGAAACAATGTGGATTCTTTCACAGGACATGTCCATTCACAAGAATACTTTTTAAAAGGAACTGCTGTAGGCTGCTTTTTAAAATCAGGATGCTACAAGTATTCTTCTTCTTTCACTGTTGCAGAAAAGACAAAAATGTGCCATAGCTTATTTATATTACACTGTTTATATCCTTTTTAGTAGTAGAACCATATTTTAGAAATAAGATTGTTTTAGTATCAGTATTAGTAAGTTTTTATGTTGGTTATGTCTCCTGGTATATATTGTATTTGAGATAACTGTAATGGCTACTGTCTTGACGCAAATTAAATTTGACTTGACATAACTTTTAACAGGTTTACTCGAGAGCAAGTGCGGTGTAGACTTAGACCACTGGACTAGGACTTGGGCAAATTCATTTTCCAGTTGACTTGGGTCAAACAAAATCTCTTCCACAAAGTTTGACCTTCCTCACAGAGTTGTTATGAGGATAAAGGAGGAGGAGAGGAGCCTCATAGTCTTGAACTCACTAGTGGGATATAAAACTAATAAATAAATAAAATGACAACAAAACCCTGTATTTGTCTATTCACATGTTAGGCAATTAAATTTTGTCTTAGTTATTCTAAGTTTTTTTTTTTAAGAACTTTTCCTTTATCAAACCTGTGGTAGGAATGAAAGGAGGCTATTTAACGGAACTATGCATTTAAATTTGTTTTTAAAACATTTCAGGAGTTTTCTCTTTGTTGGGATTATGAGAGTTTCTACAAATTTTCCAATAACTTTTCACATTCCAAAGCCTTTTTAGAGACAAGTTCACAAGGGGGGAGGGAGGTTGTACAAAATCCTTTTTTTTAACATAATATATGTTCTTAATGCAAAACCCCCGCTGCATTTTGTGCAAAGACATTGGATTTTGAGCAATATATATATATATATTTTCTATTGCTGTTTTTGATCTTAAAAAGTTCTCATATTTTCATTTTCACATGGGGTGAAAAACCTCACAGTGGTTGACCATTTTTAAAAGGGTATCCCCGGATTTTAAGCCATCTTTTCTCCTCAAGAATGAGAAAAATGCAAATATTCTATACCGTTCTTACTGGAACCTATTATAAGGCAGCAAACCTGGGGTATGTGCTGTATGGAAAGCCTCTAAATATATGGGTGGACTGTCTCCTACTATACCAAACTTCCTAGAAGTCACACACATGCTTTAATATTACTACCTCTATTTTGTAGCTTCAGGTTATTGTGTATGAACATGGTGAAGATGATACTTAAACTGTCCAGGACTAAAACAACTTGCCTCAAATAATATGAGGTCAAAAGGTTTTCATGTAAAGTTGCATTATCACGGTTATGATAAGTCTGGTGAGAGCACTAGATATCCTTTTGATATCAAATAATTTGACCTTTGCTTGACCTTTCTCTGCCAACCTACTCCAACTGTTTGCAGAGGTCCCCTGGACAAGCACGTCTGGGGCGCGGCCATTAATGGTTGTACATTTCAAAACCTCATTCAAGCAGGCAGCTTAAGCCTCTCCGTTGCTTTAGGGAAAAACCTCCCTGCAAACCAGCTCTGCTCGGCTCAGATCTACACAAAGCCATGCAGCCAAGAGCCAAGCCATTTCTTTATGTCAGGCTATTAACGAACTGGCCACGCTATTGTCTTAAGAGCTAAACCCATCATGAAAAATCTGACCTTTTCCAACTCCTTTGTCCAACTCCAAATTTCCTTTGTTCTCACCGAGCATAACATAGCCTGTAGGTAGAGTCCACCCTATAAAAGGTCCCCTTTTCTAAGTCTTCCTCAGATTCCTTGGACTACTTTGGACTTCCATCTAGCCTTGCTGCCGGTTTGTCTAAGGAGCTCCTCTCAGCGAGCCACGCTGAGCTTTCTCTCCCGGAACCCCGTCTTTCTCTCCAGGACTACGAGACCAGGTGTCGTATCACCCATTCCCTAAGCTCTCCATTTCTGCTTCCAACTTAGCTAGTGTGTGTGTTGTTTCATGTGCTGTTTATCTTTCAATAAAACTGTTATTTTTGTTACTTTAAACTTGTCTGCTCTCTCTTTGACCTGAAGTCGTAGACATTGGGTTAAAGATCCTTGCTAAAGGTACCCTGCCTCTCGTTTAGCCAAGAGAGTGCTCGAGTTAAATTCCCCCAACTTGTGTTTTTATTTGGTTATTTGGGCACCCCTCCCGGGACCCCCAACATACAGGGTAACAGTTGGAGTGTTATAACCACTCTTCTTCACAACAGGCACCTGAAAATATGGGAGCAGCAATTTCAACATTACAATGTTACTAATATTACTGCCCTTAACCACAACAAAACCTATGTCCTGCAGGATTTATTCAGGACACTATTTCACTGTAAGTGAATACTGCAAGTAATTACAGTAGAAGCTCGGTTCCAAAACTGTGTCATTCCCAACTAGGCCTGAAACAAAATAATGCTGTGTTGGATGCACAGCTTCACGTTCACACCAGCTAGCCTCAACTTCCTACAGGGCATACTATTCTATCCCCACTCCAGTTTTTTCCCTCCCCTCAAAAGTCAATCAAGTTTCTCTGTCTGCTCACTTTACAGAGCAACTTTACAGAGAGGGGAGAGTTGCATCCTTTCTTTGTACTTTTACAAACCTTGGGATTCCTCTGTTAGGTGTTTGAATTGTGCTACTCTGCATATGTAAAGACCCACTTTTGTGGAATGAATGTGCCCTAGTATATTGAACATCTTCTATAGTACGAGTCTAAGGAAAATACAAATTGTATAGCACATAGCACACAGCAGAGTGCATTTCATCACCCTTTGAAATGTCTAGCCTGTGGGTGGGAAGAAAAGAATAAAAGAAGAAAGAAAACATCAGAGCATGTTCTAGATACAAACCCTTTCTCTTCTCCCTCTACCAACCCAACTCATATCTTTTGCACTGTGAGAGGAAGCCTAGTGAATTCCCTGTTGTTATTATTACTGTTACTGTTATTGTCATTATCTTATTGTCTTCCTGGAATTTGAATACTGGCATTTTGATTTTAATTGCAAGGCACCTTGAAAAGCTTTGTATACTAAAATATGAGGTATAAATAATTTAAAGAAATAAGAAATCTTATGGTCCAATTCAGCTGTAAGGGTTATTGCTTTTTCCCCTCCAATTTCCTGCTCAGACAAGTAGCATTTTCATTCTTTATTCTGTCATCTGTCAAAGGAGCCGGCTGCCACCACACTGTCCTCTCTCCGTTCCAGTCTAAATGATCACGTCCTTTGCCTGAATTCCTGTGTTGGCAGTTGACCCAGAAAAAAAGAGCTTTCAAGTAAGCCTGTTTGGGTTACTTAAATTTCTAAGGTCTGATGTCATGGAGAAGCCAAGCACCCTCTAGATTATCATTCCAAAACATGAAAATGATTCCATCACTGTTCTGTTTCCTTGGCTGTTATAGATTATGAAAGAAAAATGAATCCAGAAGATGTAGTTAAATGTTACCAGTGGGTCAAATTAAGTATTCAACTACATTTCCAAATAAGTCAGTAAAACCTGACCTAGAATTAGAAGCACAAAGGTCAGCAAAGGGTCTTAAAACACTTTGTAGACAATGGTTCTTACCTTTATGTCTGGTGCTGAGTTAGTATCACAGAATAAACATGTTCATTTCTGATTCAAAATACAATGGTGTAGATAAAACTTAATTTTTAAAAAGCTCAATAAAATAAATAAAAATTTCAATAAAATTCAAATAGAAGTTGAATAGATACATCAGCAGAAATATCCGTGTCACCACTGTAGGCATGTTGATTTTACACCCAATGAAGAAAAACCATTTTGCTCCTTTCAAGACTTTTGATGCCATCCTCTACACAGTATCCAAAACTGGATGAAATTGCTGACTGCACAGTGAAGGAGCACATTTGTACCATATTCTATACCCTTTAAATTCACATTCTTGTTAATGGTACTACTTTTAAAAGCCCAAGGCCTAGTGCAAAGAACCTCCTCTGCACTGACATCATGATGTGGGGGGATTAACTGATGACTCTGTGCATCTGCACTTGCATACAAACACAAACACAGAGTGCAAGGTATGATGTAACCTAACACCCAATCACAGCTCAACACTACCAGAATACAAATCCCTCAAAAGGAGACCATAAGGCAAATAGCCTGACTCCATGTTATACACAATTAGCGCTCTCAAGGTAGTAAGTGCAATGATGGGAACTACATGAAAAGAGAAGTTTGCACAGAAGAGGACTGGTACTTCCTGGACACTCTTCAATTAAAGCTATGATGGTGCCCTATGTATTGCTGTTTTTTTGGTTTTGGAGTGGTTGATAGGGATTCAGTTCCCACAGCTTAGCAGGATCTGGCTTCATCTCATCTCAAGATGGGACTCCACAGGTGACAGGCAGCTAGATATTCTCACAAACAGTAGCCCTACTCCCTCTGACAGTTTGGATCTTGAGAAGACATGCATGAGAGGTGCTGGTGCCAAGATGTAAGAAACAGACATTTGGTGGAAAGAAATGATGAGGGAGGAGGGAAATGAAAGAGAAATGAGGAGGCTGAAGGCCAAGTAAGTCTGCTAGCCAGCGGAGTTGACCTATTACACAGATTGCTTCCAAAATCGTGGGCCCAAATGGCTGCTTCAGACCCACACATCCTATGTAGGTATGGGAGGATCCCTCCCTTCTTTCATGGTGTAGAGTTGTATCCTAGATTCAAACCAGGGATTGGAAAGATATTAAAGTGAAATGTTCCACTAGACCAGAGTTCCTCTTCCTGTAGCACTTGTGTTCCTGCCATCTTAGTATAGGGCAGGAGAAAATGTTCAACACTGTGTCCACTACTTGTCTCCTGCTGTGGCTGAGTGCCTAAGGAATTGTACTCTGGTATTTACAGTGCAGGTTCAAATTCCAATTAAGAGTTTCTTCACTTTTGCCACCACTTGAATCTAGCTGGTGTGACAAAACATGTTAGAAGGGTGACTGAGGCATTCCTTCATTTCTTCCCAGTTTGGGTCCAACTCCTCTTTCCCACTTCCCAGTCCTCTGGCCTATCCAGTAAGCCATCAATGATTTCTGTGGCCTGTGCTTGGCCTCACTGTGAGTCCTGGCCTCTCCCTTGGCTGCCAGACAAAAAGTAATCCCTCACTTGCCGTATGATGGTTGTATGTGAAAGCTGCCCAGGGAGGTAGATGTGCATGCTATGTTGTGTGAGCAATTTCCTCCCCTTTGTATTGGAGGGGTGTTTGGCAATTTTCAGTAGCTGTTCATCCCGTTACAGCTGACAGAATGGGGATGCTGTGGCACTGATTTGTTTCTTGTGAGTATGTGGTGATAAAGGAGCCATGCTGGGGTTAACGTTAATGTGGACCACTTGGGCCCACCTCCTTGTTAATATGAGTTCTTCTGTGCCTACTATGCATGGATGGTATATGAGTATTAACCCCAGGACAGTCCCTAATGGTATCATTGGCACTATTTTCAGGGATCCTGTGGCTATACCTATTGTTTTTCCCCTAACTGTGCATTTACTGATAAAATCCTTATCTCCTTCCCTCCCAAAATGAGCACACATAGGATGTGGCAGCCATTCCACCAGCACAGAAGTGGCATGCTGGCTCTACTCATAGCTTCTTAGAAAAATTAAGAAGATTTAAATGTGAAATTAGTTATGTGATATGATTTTCATACTGGAAAAAATGCTGAATGGAACTCATTACATTAATCAAGTATTGCTGGATATTATTACCAGATACCTGTTGTACACAAATATAATTACATATCTAAATTGTTGTTTCTTGAATGGTAATCACCATAACTGACTAATTCAGTTCTTAATTTGTACCATATACAAAGACGGTCATACTAAATATGTTGAACAAGCTGATGGAAAAATAATTAGGTGAATTTGAAAATCAGATGGACAAAAAAAAAGGTGAATTTGAAAATCAGTTCATTGCATTTTCATTGATATTCTTAAACATGAATGCCAGCAAGTCAAAGTAGATACCAGTGACAAAGCTGACAGCTATGAAATAATAAAACTAAATAAAGCCCTGTATTCTATTATTGTAAGAAATATAGTTGGCCCTCCACATTTGCTAGCCTTAGGGGTGCAGGACCCTTACAAAAAATAGAAAAATCATAAATATCAAAATGTGTGTCTGTCTATGGGAAAATATCCAAGGCATGGTGGTGAGAAGGGGCATCCAGAATCCAAACCAGTCAGGGAAAGGAGAGGAAAAGGGGCTGGTTCAGCATGGTGGCCCTATACTTCTTCTCTCTCATCCATCTCCTTCTTTGAGTGTGGGGAGGCATGAAGAGAGGGTTTATGTTGCCAAGAAATCAGGCTGTGAGCTGGAAGTGGCCAGGTAGCTGCTGGTGAAGATAGAGGAGGACTAGGCGGAGGTTTTTAAAGAGCTGCACAGTGTAATCGGAGCTGCCGAGAGGGAAGGCTCACCTGGAAAAGAGATGCTTAGGGAGGGGGCAGGAGTTGGAGAAACTCGCAAATAATCAAATCCTTGAAAGTCAAACCTGCAAATGTGGAAGGCTGACTGTATTTACAAATCCAAGCATCACTGATGAATATTACTGGTTTAGGATGGTATTAAAAGTTGTGGCTTTTTTTCTTCTTTTTTTGCCACAGTGGGCTACTGATATTTTAAAACTTCATACTTATGTTCCACATAATAGAAATAAATACATATTTTCAAAATTACATAATACAAAGTAAATTATCCAAAAATCAAAGCACCTTATCTAACAAAAACAAAGCAATACACATGCCTAACTAGAAGATGACCTTAATGGGAGGCAACCAAGTTACCTATATGTACAAAGAACATTTAAGAAAGCTACCAACAAAAGAAAATTGGCCAATAGAAGTTTCCAGCTTCAGATGGAAAACAAAATCCCATATGTTCTAGATGCACAGGACACAGATACTTTGGCACAGTGGAAAGGAAAGCCTCACTGTATTAGTACAATTTAGCCATTTGTTCTTTGTTGCTAACCACAGACTAATTTTTTTAAACCCACTCTATTTTTTTCATGCAGCAAGAAGATGACATTTCAGCCTCTAATATACTCTCTTCCAGGAAACACAGTAATATACCACATTTGCTGGCATAAAAGACACACTGGCATATAAGATGTACCCCACTTATATACCAGAAAGTACTATTTGCTGGTTTATAAAAGATGCCAGTGTATAACACGCATCCTATTTTCAAACAGTATTTTTTGAGGAAAAAAAGTGAGTCTTAAATCCCAGCAAATACAGCATTTTGTTCTAGAAAACAAGAAGAAGGGCCTAAATACCATGAAGTTATCAGATCCTGTGTGATCTTGGAAGCTAAGCACATCAACCCTGGTTAGTATTTGGATGGATGACTGCCAAAAAATACCAGATGCTGTAGGCTACATTTCAAAGGAAGGCAATGGCAAACCACCTGTGAGTATTTCTTGCCTAAGAAAACCCCATAAAATTCATGGAATCACCATAAATTGGCAGGCAACTTGAAAGCACACACACACACACACACACAGCATCTGAAGTTCACCAACAACTGTGGACTCAGAGTTCTTACTGGAAACTGAGGGTTGACAGTTTTCCCTGAAAGAATATTCCACAATTGTGATTCCAGTACCACTAAAAACCTGAGTACCACTGGACTACATTTCTCGAAAAGAGGGGATTGAGAATACAGACCTCTTGATGTTGAGGGCTAAAGACATTCATATGGGAGAACAGGCTCCCTCATGGCTAGTCCTGACAAGGAGGCTAGATTTTCTAGGTGCTGTTTCTACACCATCTCTGTTAGTTTCAACCATGCTTGCAGAGGCTGTCTGTGCAAACACTGTCCAAATAATCAAAGGCTATACACTATCAGTGCTTGACTCACTACACCCTTTTTCAATAAGGATCAAACCAAAGCTGAAATGGCATAAAATGCTGACTTAATACCTTGAGGGCGCTAGATTCTGTCTGATCTTGTAAACTAAGCCAAGGAATACCAGGTGGTGTTAGCTATATTTCAGAGGAAAGTAATGACAAACCGTAAGTGAGTATTCCTTTACTAAGGAAACCCTATGAAAGGTACGAAGTTGCCATAAATCAACAAGTGACTTGAATGTACATATGCATATAATGAATTCAGCACTAAAGAAAACATGTCCATTATGGCAGACACAAATACTGTCTGAAGACAGTAGCTGTACATGGAAATTCAGTACAAAGTTCAGACTAAAATTTAAATATGCTGATTAATGAAAATAAGAGTGTTGCTTTCCAGATATCTTCCTCAGCATCTGAACACTCTTGAGACCTACTCAGTAATGCAGACCATTGGAATCTTTTTGCTCTGAAACATGATCCACAGCCACAGCACACAAGTTATCACATAGCTAAAATACATTAAAATGTAAGCGTTACTACTAAAATTGTGAACACAACAAATATGTATTACGCATATATAGTTACCATCTAACCATCAATGGCTATACAGTCAGTGCACTCACTGGCAAATCTGAGTTTAACTTTGTGTTGGGGTGGGGAATGTGTCGTCCTCTTGAAGTTTTAGGACTATGACTCCCATCAACCAGTGATGAAGGATGAGAACTGCAGTTTTGGAGGAGCATTTTTTCCCATTCTATATAAACTCTGAAACTACCTCAAGGAAGATATGATAGAGATTTATAGTAAGTTACAAAGAGTAAAGTGGAGAAACAGGAAACATAAAACGATGAAACTGGATTTGGGATAAACCAAAGCATGTAACATTTACAGACAGACCTATACAACTTATTACCAAAGAATGTTGTGATGATCACTACTACAAACTACTTACTAATTCTGAGAACTAACAGCATAATTTCCATATTAGGAAATTGTAAACTTCTGTCTACCAGATGCTGGAGATTAAACTAATAAGGATGATTACTGGCACTGTGCCCTGCTTGTGAAATTCATCCTTAGCATTTCCCTGGTTACCCATTGTTGGTGGAAAGAATGCTATGCCAGACAGATACTGATCTGACCAAGCATGGTCATTTTTATGTTCTTCAAAAATAAAAGAAAATCTTTCATAATCATAAATTAATGACAGAACTGATCAACTGTATATTATCTATCCTCTCCCATGTTTATCTTGTACATTTTTATGGTGCTAAAACAGAAAAGATGACATACCTTTCTTCTTTGATTTATTGAAAAAACATCCAAACATTTTTTTGAAAATGCCTTTTTTCTCCTGAAATAGAAATCACCATTAGAGAGGTTTTCAAAATTATTTTGGTTCATAGAGAACGAGTATTGCTACAGAACTACAAAGTTTGTCAAACACTATGGACTGGATCTTAGCTTCTGTGAGCAGACTTTGTTCACAAGATGGGATTTTCTCTCCTTCCTTTGCCTGCTGAAGGCCTTACTGCCCTTAAAAACCTATTTCTGAATGGGGCTTGAAGATGTTTCAGAAGCATATGGGATATGGTGACATGGCTGCACACAAGAATAGTGGACTGGCAAAAACTGGTGACCCAATATGAGCCCTTTTGGTCAAAAAAGGGCAAAAGATGGACCTAAACCTTTAATGCTACTGAACAACTGTAGAAACAAAAAATGCTCATACATTATGAAGAAAAATTGCAAATATTCTGAAATTCTGGATGACACTTGCCTGCACATCAACTGAAGCCAAAGGGGTCCAATTTATATTTTCAAAACACAAAATAATCCAATGCAGATTCTTAATTACTTACTGATAAACACTACTATTTGGCTGGAAGAGATCCACCATACATGCTATGTCTGTTCCAGAACAACGCATAAACCAAACTGAGATGCTCACCATAGTGCCATTATCTGAGAGTGGTTTGGTAGAGGAGGGACAGCCTAGTATGAGCTCTGTATTGACTTTGTTTACAATTTCCCATGGCTCAGGTCAAGACAACTCACACAAAGGTGGAAAGGGAAAGCAAGGAAATACATCACAGGTTGAAGAGACTGTTAAAATATGGAAGCCTGTGCAGCAAGAGAATAAGTCAAATGGCTGTTCTCTCTCCACCTCCATAGCATATAGCAGGTGAGTGATGAGCTGGACAGTGGGAAAGCAGGTATCTTATTTGAAAGAGAAAGGATATAGGAAAGAACCTAGTATACACACCAAATGTGAATGAGAGGGCCAGGGATCCAAGAATGAGGTCAAAATGCATTTTAAAAAATTGAGTGAAATAGCAGTCATCCGTAAGATATAGATTTTATGTCTAATTTTCTAAATAGGATAAAAGGTGACAGGCAGTACCACAGGCTAGAAAAATCTAGCAATCTAAATCCCAGTGAAATTTCAGTATATTTCACAGCTGTCAGCATAGTAATTGCTATAATAAATCTGCTTTCATAATGTGTTAAACAAAGTGCAGCTGCAGTTAAAACTTATAAGATTTATAACAGCGTTGGATTTACTGAAGCGTTTTCTCTCAGAAGACAACAAACTGCTAATGTATGTTTATTATGTAATAGCTAGTCTTGGTTCTTCAGAGCCCAATGGACTAATGCAAAGCGAAGTACCTTGAATAGGGGACACAGAAGATTGATAGTACTGTGATTGACTGAGAATAACAACTCAGTTTAAAGGGATAATTATTTAAAAGACTGTGTGATGCAGCCTTCACTCCAAGGGGTTAAGGTAAGCTATAAACTTTGTTTCAACGATTAAATTTTGACAGATCTGTTTTTGAGCCAACAGAACAAACACACTATCCAACACTTTCTGAAACATGCATATAAATGCTTGCACTCTGCAGTGCATAGGAAGTATTATATCTGGGCACACTCTATATAAGAATAAATAATGTTTGCAAAACTTACATCATCCTTCCATTATGTAAAACTGTCATGTCAACATAAACTGTAATTATTTTCCTTAACTATTAGGTAAAGTACTGAGATAAAAGTCATAGAATCATAGAAATGTAGAGTTGGAAGAGACCACAGGGGCCATCCAGTCCAACCCCCTGCCATGCAGGAACACCCTCAAAGCAATCCCGACAGATGGCCATCAAGCCTCTGCTTAAAAACCTCCAAGGAAGGAGACTCCACTACACTCCGAGGCAGCAGATTCCACTGCCGGACAGCCCTGACTGTCAGGAAGTTCTTCCTGAGGTTCAGGTGGAATCTCCTTTCCTGCAGCTTGAATCCATTGCTCCTTGTTCTGGTCTCTGGAGCAGCAGAAAACAAACCCTCTCCTTCCTCTACATGGCATCCCTTCAAATATTTAAACATGGCTATCATGTCCCCTCTTAACCTTCTCTTCTGCAGACTAAACATACCCAGCTCCCTAAGTCTATCCCCACAGGGCATGGCTTCCAGGCCTCTCACCATTTTGGTCGCCCTCCTCTGGACTTGCTCCAGCTTGTCAATATCCTTCTTGAATTGGGGTGCCCAGAACTGGACACAGTATTCAAGATGGGGTCTAACCAAAGCAGAGTAGAGTGGTACCAGTACCTCCCTCGATCTAGACACCATACTCCTATTGATGCAGCCGAGAATTGCATTGGCTTTCTTGGCTGCCGCATCACACTGCTGACTCATGTTCAGCTTGTGGTCTATGAAGACTCCTAGATCCCTTTCACACGTACTGCTATCCAGCCACGTGTCCCCCATCCTATATTTCTGCATTCCATTCTTTCTACCTAAGTGTAAGACCTTACACTTCTCTCTGTTGAATTTCATTTTGTTCGCCTTGGCCCAGCTCTCCAATCTATCCAGGTCATTTTGAATTTTGATCCTGTGCTCAGGCGTATTAGCAACCCCTCACAATTTGGTATCATCTGCAAATTTGATGAGCATGCCCTCTATTCCTTCATCCAAATCATTGATAAAAATATTGAACAGCACTGGGCCCCAATGTAGCTATCTGACATACAGCTGGCTTGAATCCCATTTTCTTCTGAATATAACAAGACAATTTAAGGTTGTAATCCTATCACTTGTACTCCTGAATACACCCCACTGAATAAGGCTTCCTTCTGAGAACACATCCATAACACTGTAAATCCCACTACATGCACACAGTTGGAGTCAAAGATCATAGACGTTATCACTGCAGATTCTCCCAAAACATTCTTCCCTGACAGTAGCTGATGCTTAACAGCTCTACCCTGATCAATATCAATCCAATCTACAAGGGAAGTTCTAAGATACTTAACTGTAGCCATAGAACACTATCATGAAAGTAAGCAGAGATATTAGTTTAAATACATTTTGTTAGCAAAGCAAAAGAAAACCAATAAGAAAATCAACACAGATTGGCTTTTTTTTAAAATTACAAAATTTCAGTGAGAAAGAAAATACTTCCTCAAGCAATATGCACTGCACTGACAGTTTTGGCATTATTAATTAAAGAAACTCCTTTAGTAATAATAGATTGCTAAAGTAAAGAATGGTAATACATTATTCCTATAGATCTTGGCAAATAATTTAATCCCACAGCTGATGCTTTGTAATATTTTCAGAATCAATATCTAGCATGCTCTACAAATATTATTTACCAAACAGAAAAGTGTTATTTTTCATCATTGCCTTTCAGCAAACCTTTCAGCAAAGGTTTCATGGTTTGGTTTGGTTTTTTTACTTCTCTCAGAACTGGCTTAGTGTCTTTTAGGTTTAATACGGTTCAATTCTTTTTATGCGATGCTGTGTGGAGTCCACCATTACTCCTAGGCATGGCATACAGATAAATCACCAAAATGAGACTGGCCTCATCTCGATGTGGTTTCAGTATTCATACAAATATCATAACCACATGCCAGTTGGAAGGAATGGGGATTTATGTTTGATTACATGTTACGAAAATGCTTGCTCCTAGTGCAGAAGTGGGAATCACACAGCCCTCCAGACATTCTTGGACTGCGGTTTCCAACATTCCTCACCTTTGGCTATGCTGGCTTGAGTTACTAGAAATTGCAATCCAACAACATCTGAAGGCCTGTATGATTCCTATCTCTGCTCTGTTCAGAGCAACAATTGGGTTATCACTGTTCATGAATTCTGACATTATAAGATAATAACAACTTCAAGAAATTAAAAACATTTAGGAGAACCATACACTAGTTGTGACAAAGTCTGGCAATAAGGACATGGTGTCAACATGGAGTGTCATCACCCTTCCTGCTGGTGGAAGGGAAGAAGAGAGCTCCTGCCAAATCTCTCCTGCTCCTGTACCCTCCCCCACCCCCTGCCCTAAATACATTGTTCCACAGGATCCCCTGACTGTCCCACACGTGTTTTCAGAGGACTTCTGGCAGAAATAGGAATCAGCATCAGCGATGGTGTTTCCTTCACTTTTGTCAGCTGGAGAGTCCCCAGGTGGAGTCGTCCCCCAGGGCTGTTTCTGCAGGTGGGAACCATGTCTGTGTGCAAGCCAGTATGGTGGGGGGAAAATTAAAATGTACATTCCAAGATGTATGCTGCTTTGAAAATCTTATTCAAAGTAATTGGTATCCAACATGTCTTTTAACATCCTGAAATATAAATATGAATAAATTAATGCAAATAGAAGCCTGAAGGTAAAATATTATGTGATGGCAGAAAACACAACAGCCATTTTTGCATGGTGTCGCAGTTCTGCAATGGGGACGCGATGGCAGTCGTCCGTGGGTTGTGTTTTTGCCCGACATCACCAAAGTCCTGCACCAATTGCTTCCCCATGGATGGCGATCGTGGGATATTTGCTTAACAGAAAAAAACCTGTTAAGCACCCATTATGTCGCGACACTTCCATCACCCCTGGCCATGCAGAAGGAGCAGAAGCGCAATCATGTGCTTCCTTCTCCAGCACAGCACAGCACAGCACAGGAAAGAGGCCGGCTGTGATGTGGAAGGATGGAGTGTGTCGCTTGTGCTCCCTTCTACAAGGAGCCAGCTGTGATAACTGAAGCCCCTGTCAGAGCTGCTGATGACGAGCAGCAGCTGTTGGTCCCTGTGGCTCTGGCTGGAGATGAGTCCTGCAGCTCAAGAGCTTCCCCTGCTGCCATGGACCAAGCAGGCTCGGACATTCCTTTGCCTGCTCCTTTAGGGCAACAGGGATCCGATTCTGAAGATGGTTTGGAGCCTGTGCCAATCAGCCCACAAACAAGGCAGAGACTCAAGAGAGCTGAGCAAAGGGAGGCTTCCTTGATTAAGTTCAGGAAGCAGTGACTAGGCACACCTGTGTCTTGGGCTATCTAACTGCCTGCCTGAAAGCTTTCCTTTGCTTGTGGCAAACTTCTTTCAAGCCCTCCTCTTGCCTGTTCCTTGCTCCCAGTACCTGGTTCCTGCTACCTTGAATCGATCTCTTGACCCTTGGTGTTTGGAACTCTGACTACGGCTTTTGCTTGATGCTCTGGTACATGAACTCCCTTGTGTAAAGTGCTTGCTTGTCTCCTCCCGGATGGACTTTGCTGGCTCTCACACTCCCTTCTCTGGGCTGGCTTGCCACCCAGGTCTCTGATCTTGACACTAGCCAGGTGCAGAAGGGAGCATTCCCGTCATGCCCCCTTCCTGGCAAAAGTACTGCTGGGATAATGATGGGAGGGCAACAGGATCAAGTAAGGTGCAGAAATGGCCCTAGTCTCTTCAACAGCAGAAAACAATAAGGTGTCTCCATTTTCTGCATGACATCCTTTCAGATATTTAAAGATGGATATCGTGTCCCCTTTCAATTTTCTCTTCTCCAGGCTTAACATAACATACAGCTTGGTTTCCAGACCTTTGATCTCTAGGCAACCGCTATCACTTGTTGCACAGTATTTGGGAAAAGATACACCATTCATTCATGCTCTACAATGGATAGTTTTTGATATTATATTAAATGCAGCTTTTAAAGTATCTTCCATTGAAGACTGAGGTTTTATTCACATATTTGCATGTGCCTTTGATACAAGAAATGCATTATGAAGGCACAAAAGATATATATAGAGAGAGATATAGATATAGATATAGATATAGTAGTACTTGAAGCTGGAAACCCTCCTGGGATAAATTATTATCACCATTTTTTTTACTGGTTTACATGCTGCCCTTTCCTCAAAACATGCAGCTTACAAACATGAAAAAACATATAGATGAAACACTAAGACATAATTAAAAATATAGAAAACATTATTGTTAAAATGCTTAAATTCATTGAAATAAACTGCATATTTATTGAGCTGAAGCCATTTCAACAAATCCACTAAAAAGACAGAAGTCAATGAAACAGTACAGTATTAAAAGCCCTTGCAGACAATTTCTAAAAGCAAGATGGAATAGAAAATTTTCACTCACAAACAAATGCACAGCAAAGAGGAAGTCATTCTAGCCTTCCTGGAGTAAACTCCAAGGCCTGGGAGCAGCCACTGAGAAGGCTCTATCCAGAATTCTCACTAGAAATCCCTGTGGGACCAAGAGACGGGCCTCCCCCTGAGATATTAAAGATCAGGCAGGCTCATACAGGAAGTGCTGGCTATGATCTATTAAGGCCTATGAGGGTCATACATGTTTAGAAGCTGTATAGGTTGCAATAGATCACAGCCAGCACTTTAAATTGTACCCAGAAATGGGCTCATAGCCACAGCAGCTCTTGTAACAAGGGAGTCATGTGCTCCCTGTACCCCGCAGCTCTTTGGGCCAACTGAAGTTTCTGAGCACTTTCCAAATTAAGCACACAGACAATTAATTAGGCGAAGTTCATTGAGGGTTTGGAACAATTATAAGAAAATATTCTATTTAAAAAAGCCAAGATGGGTTTCATTACAAGAAGCTCTTTTTAAGGATTCACTTATTAGTAACGTTGATGATTGTTTAACATATGAAAATATATTATTTAGGTGTTGAGGAAAAGATGAATTGAAGTCACTGGGTGAGTTGCAAGGTTTGGGTTTTAATGGTAATTGGTTCCATCACAGAATTATGTACGAAATATTTAAGAAAGATCGGGATGGTGTGGGAATTCAAGATAGGGGTATGGCTGACAAGGAATTAGATATAAGAAATTTAATTGGTCAGGGTCACATTGTGGGTAAAATTTATCAAATTTTGTTAAAATTGGAAACTGAACGGATAGTAATTAAGGACCACATGATTAAATGGGCAACTGACATTGGTCACTCTATTGATTTGAATGAATGGAAGAAAGCGTGGAATATCAATATAAAATTCACTAGAAGTGCTAATTTGAAAGAAAATTATTATAAAATGTTATACCATTGGTATATCACTCCTCAAAAAATTGCTAAAATAGATAAAAATTATCCTAATAGGTGTTGGAAATGTGGGGAAGAATTAGGAACATTATATCATATTTGGTGGGAATGTCGTTGGGCAAAAATGTACTGGAATCAAATACATTCCATAATTAAGGATTTATTACAGGTGGATCTTAGATTTAGTCCAAAATTATATCTTTTGAATATCTTAGATGATTGTAATATAAATAATCAGAAATGTTATATTAGAGTTTTGTTATATATGGTGACGGCTGCGAGAATGGTGTATGCCCATTATTGGAAGAGACAAGAAATTCCGTCTTTAGATCTGTGGATAACGAAGTTATATGAGATGTATCAGATGGATATATTAACTGCTCTGATGGATATTACAATTGATAAGGACAAAGTTGAAAATGAATGGTCCATGGTGACCCAAATGTGGCTTAGGCAATGGAAAGGGGTTTATATAGATTGAGAAGATTTATGAAGATTCATAGGTTTGGCTGTAGGTTTGTTGTTTTGTTTTGTTTTTTTGTTTTTTTTGGGTATGTGTGTGGGTGTTAGTTTATCTGTTTATTTGTTTTTTTATTATTATTATCTAATATATGTACATTCTTATGCAGTATGCTATTTAATATATGTGTATATGTTATGTAATATGTATACAGTTGATTAATAAAGATGATTGAAAAAGAAAAAAAGGAAAAAGAAAAGAAAAAAAAAGGAAAAAAAAACAAATTAAGCACACAGACAAATGGGAAAGTATGATATACATGTAATTGTCCAGTTACATGGGCTCACTTGAAAACAAAGTTTTGCCAGAAGGGAAAGTTATTTCAGCAAGTGCAGAAATGTTTACTAACTCCTCCACTGATCATCACCATCATTCCAGGAGATGTCTTCAGCAGATACCTCTCTTGATTATTTTGAAGGAAGAAGTAGTGGGAGAATAATAGAAAATGACTGAAAAGTTATCAAAAACTGATTTTCGCAAGTGTTGAAAAACTGAAGAATCTTGAACTGATGGGAATGTCTTAAGCAGTTGCCTCTCCTCATGATTTTGAAGAAGTAGGCAGAGAATATTTCAAAATGGTTGAAAAATGATTAATTGATTTTCTCAAGCACAATTTGGAACTTACTCTGTGCCTAATTTGCATGTAGTTGTTTGGCAAAGAAAACAGCATTTTTTGCAAAGGAAATAATTTTTTTCTGCACATAGATATTATTCTCTGCACAGAAAATATTGTTTCCTGTAAAAAAAAAATGCTGTTTTCTGCGCAAAACAACCACATGCAAATTTCACACAGAAAAAGTCTCAAAATGTGAATAGTTTTCGAAACTGTTCGGTTTTCACAGGCATTCTCACAGTGGGGGGAAATATACATAGATATGTATGTGTGTATGTATATGTGTGTGTGTGTGTGTGTGTATTGCTTCCTTCAAGAACAAAATTAGCACAGAATTACATCCTTAGTAAGAAGCATATAACCATCAATGTAGCAGAGAAAAGTCTGAAGGCACGATTCCACTTTGAGATGTATAGGAATGACAGTTTCTGAAAAATAATCAGAAAGTCTTCCCCCTTAATTCTACCATGGCATACAATTCAGTCTGGCATTAAGAGATGATGCATATTTGATGGAGAGGGAGAAATTTTGCAGTAGCACCTAATACTTATTCTATACTAATTGAAGATGCTTCTTCTGACCACATATAGGTCAAAGGAATATTGCAATTGGCCAGATTAGATTGCAAGCAGCCTTTCTTCTAGGAATCTTTCTTCCGACTGTGAAGCTAACCCCAGTGTAATATGAAGCCGTGCATCGAAAGGAAAGACACTTGATAAATAATTCTATTACTTCTGCACAACAGGGGCACAGCGAAAATAATTCTCTGATATCTTTTGAAATAATAAATCAATATATGTGAAAAAAAAGTTATACAAAGAAATTGTTGTTGTGTGCCTTCAAATCTTTTTCAACTTACGGCAGCCCTAAAGTAAACCTATCACAAAATTTTCTGGGGCTGAGAGTGTGTGACATGCCCAGAGTCACCCAGTGGGCTTCTATGGCTGAGCTGGGACTCAAGCCACTACACCATGCTGGTTCATAAAGAAATATGTTGACATTAATTTCTTCTACACATTACTTCAACTTTTGCTGTTTCATAGATTTTATATACTGAAATGTCTGGGTATTACACAGACCTCCCCTTCTGCTTCTGGTTCTTCTTTTTCTTCATAATAACCTTCTTTGTCCTCTTCTGCAGGCTACATAAAAAAGAATGATTAATTCTTTATTATTTCATTATTTGAAATAACAGCTAAGATACACAATGTTAAATGGGGATGGTTACAGGGATCATGCAACTCCTCTCCTTCAACAGCTCCACTGGCTGCTGGTCCATTTCTGGGCACAACTCAAAATGCTAGTTATTACCTATAAACCCCTGTACAGTTTAGGTCCAGGCTATCTGAAAGACTGTATGTCCCCTTACGAGCCTGCTCAGGCTCTGAGCTCCACAGGAAAATCCCCTCTTTCAGTCCTGAAGACAAATAATGAGGAGCACATAACGGAATCCACAGGGAATAAAAGCAGGGAAGACTAGTCCTCAAGTACTCTGAAGATGGTCTTTGATTATTATTTGAAAGAACAGGTTGCTTACCTGTAACTGTAGTTCTTCAAGTGGTCATCTGTGCCCTTACACACTAGGAGCTTTCGCGCGTGCGCGATAGCGTTTGGAAGATTCTAGAGCTTAGTTGCTTGGCGGGAACCCCTCCCTCATGCCAGTACTGCGCATGCTCCTCTCGCCGAGCAACGGTCACTCCTCAGTTCTGTAGTCCGCCGTAGAAACAAAAGGACCTGAAAAAGAGGGGAAGGCAGGGCGGCTGTGTGTGAGGACACAGATGACCACTCGAAGAACTACAGTTACAGGTAAGCAACCTGTGCTTCTTCTTCGTGGTCTCTGTGCCTCACACACGAGGAAACTGTGTAGCTTACCGGTTGGATGGCGGGTCAGGTCCTAGAGAACGGAAGCCAACACCTCACATCCAAACCGAGCATCCCTGCAGGACCGGCAGTCGAGCCTGTAGTGGCACATGAAGGTCGATGGTTGAGATCAGGTTGCCACACGGCAGAGTTCATGCAAGTCAACTCCTCGCAGGAGGGCTGCGGTTGTCGCCACGGCTCTAGTGGAATGAGCCCAAAGGAAGGCTGGCGGAGGCTTCTTGGCGAGCTCATACGCCAGCTGTATAGTCTGTACCACCCATTTAGAGAAGCGCTGGGTGGACAACTTGTGGCCCTTTCGACACCTGCCACAGCACACAAAAAGGTGCGGAGTCTGTCTGAAGGTGGCAGTCCTGTCCTTGTAAAAGGCCAAGGCCCAACGTACATCCAAGGAATGTAGGAATCGTTCCAGCGGTGTCGTCGGGACTGGAAAGAAGGTTGGCAGGATGATGTCCTGGCTGAGATGGAAGTTGGACACCACCTTCGGTAGAAAGGAAATGTCCAGCCGAAGGACCATCTTGTCTCTGTGAAAGACGAGGTAGGGCTCGTCTGATCGTAAAGCTGTCAGCTCCCCTGCTCGCCTGGCCGAGGTGACAGCCACCAGGAAGGCAGTCTTTATCGTGAGCAGCCTGTCGTCAGCAGTCACCATTGGTTCAAAGGGCGGCCTCGTCAGCTGCGATAGCACCAGAGATAATGACCACGGCGGTAGCAGCGGCGATACAGGCAGGTATAGGTGCTGTAGGCCCTTCAAGAACTGCTTGACGGTACCGTCTCGAAAGAGAGCTGCCGACGGGGATTGTGGAGGTTGGTACGCCACAATAGCAGCGAGACATACCTTCAAGGATGGGAAGGTCAAACCCTGCTGTCGAAGGTGTAAGAAGTGGAGCATGGTAGGTAGGTTGACAGGCGATATATCAGCTCCCTTCTTTCTTCAGCAAAGGTGACGAAGCGGCGCCACTTGTAGTGGTAGTTGCAGTGTGTCAACTCCTTCCTGGCTGCTGTCAAAACGTTGCCGATGATGGGATCGGCTATGGCGATATCCTCCAAGCATGGAGGGCCAAGAGCGGCAGATCTGGGTGGAGTACGAGGCCATCGGAGTGGGACAGCAGGTCCGGCGTCAACGGGAGCCTGAGAAGTCGGTCGTGCACGGCCTGGAGCAGGGGCGCAAACCAGTGCTGCCTCGGCCAGTACGGGGCTACGAGGATGACGTCTGCTCGGTCGGCGAGGATCTTTGATATCACTCAGTCAAGGGAGGGGAATGGAGGGAACGCGTATAGGAGACCCTCGTTACACCGGAACTGGAAGGCGTCACCGATGGAATCCTGATCGTGACCGGCCTTTGAACAGAACCGACGGCACTTCGCGTTCTTGCTGGTGGCAAAGAGATCTATCATCGGCTCACCCCAGCGGTTGCGGATCATCTGGAATGCTCTGTCGGAGAGGGACCACTCGTGGTGGGAAGAGGTGTCCCTGCTGAGCGCATCCGCGGTGGTGTTTTCCTGCCCAGCCAGGTGAACAGCCACTGGGTCGATCTGTAGCGGAACG